>VXBX01001802.1:599112-640488 GCA_013400415.1 Scytalopus superciliaris
TTTTTTTCCACAGAAGCATTATATTACTCTCTGCTGTGAAGCAGGTAAATAGACAAAATGTCAAGCATAATCATAGGATCATAGAATATCCTGAGTTGGAAGGGGCCTATGAGGATCATCAAAGTCCATCTCCTGGCCCTGCACAGGGCAGCCCCAAGAATCACACCATTTGCCTGAGAGTGTTCTCTAAACACTTCTTGAACTCAGACAAGCTTGGTGCTGAGACCACTTCCTTGAGGAACTTATTCCAGTGCCCAACCACCCTCTGGGTAAAAAAGCTTTTCCTAATATCCAGCCTCAACCTCCTCTGACACAACTTCAGGCCATTCCCTCAGGTCCTGTCACTGGTCACCAAAGAGAAGAGATCAGTGCCTGCCCCTCCTCTTCCCCTTGTGAGAAAGCACTTGCAGACTGCAAGGAGATCTACCCTCAGTCTTCCCTTCTCCAGGCTGAACAGACCAGGTGACCTCAGCCACTTCTTGTATAGCTTCCCCTCCAGACTCTTCACCAGCGTTTTTGCCTTCCTTTGGATATTCTCCAATAGCTTTATGCCTTTCCTCTGTATTGTGGTGCCCAAACCTGCACATAGGATTCAAGGTGAGGGCACACCATCAGAGCAGAGCAGGACAATCACCTCCCTCGACCAGCTGGAGATGTTATGCCTGATGCCCCCCAGTAAAGCTTTCAGTAAATCATTGTTTCTTACTGGGAAGTAAGGACATCAAACTAAAATACCTCCAGGATATAAAACTGCTTTGCCAGAGTACAGCAGCAGTTACATGGAAAGCTCTCTCACTTGAAAGCACCAGAGAGTCAATTGTCCACATGTGATTTTTGTTCAAGCACAGGGACTATCACAGAGTTTTCTCCCCTTCTTGACATATTTACAAACCTTGGCAAGCTTACCAAAAATGTTTGGCTTGTAACACTGAATTCTTCTTGCTGAAGGATGAAAGGTGGTGATGGGATTGTCATCGTTACCCTTCTTACTTCTCAAGCTCTCTGCCAAGTCCAGGAATACTAAAAACCTCTCTGTGCAGGTTCTTAAAATGCATTGACTTCAGAACTGGGTCAGTAATGACAGTAGGGAAAATCAAGGTGAGGCAGACACTTCACTTGTCCTAAGTGGGCATCACTGCCCCAGCATACTGCATACAACACACATGCTCTACCCACAACAGAAGCCATCTGTCAGGATGGCTCGGTGCCTGCACACAGTTGATAAGATCTTTGTCCCACAGCACGACTGCCAGCAATAGACTTACTTTGGGAAGTGGTGCAAACCTGTGAATAACCTATCATGGTGCAAGAAGTCCTTCTCTCTGTTGGCATCAAAGCATTGGTACCACATGCTTCTCTTCAGTTGTTAACAGCTTCTAATTAGCAGTAGTCATATTCTGAACCTCATTTGTGAGATTGTATCTTGGCTAAGCACCCAGCACACTCAGAAATAGAACAGTTAGGAGTAATGTAAAATTGCCTTTTTAAGAGCATCACATTGCACTTGGCTCAAAGTAAGCTTTTGGGTCTTACTGTAATATAAACGAAACATGATTTTATTTTCCTGTGAGAAGAAGCCCTTGAATATGAAGTTCAAAAACTGTGAAAAAATGTATTTGTAATACAAAATTGCCAACTTCAATTTTTTTTATTGCTTTAGTCTGAGAAGGGAGCACCAGCCAATAAAGGAAATAAGCCCTGACAACAGGACCCTAGACTTCAAAGCTTCAGTTTCAGATAAAAATCAGAAGAAAAAAAAAACAAACCAAAAAACAGTTGCACAGTGAAGAAGCTGCATCTCTTATATGAAGACAGAAAATCCTGTTATTAAGCACCGTTCTTCAAGCGGATGCGGAGAACTGCCAATTAACTACCTCTGCTAAGCAATAGACAACCTACTTGATTGCCTTGAGTGCATGCCTGTCTTGATGAGTACTAGTAATGCTGGATTTCCGTGGTAGATTTGTTTTTAGAGCCTCTTTGAAGGTCCCAGCATCACGTGCACACCCATGATCCTCATTTGTACTCCTATTTGCATTTCAGCACCTTGCTTCACACTTTACACATCAGAGACGGGGGCTAGATGAGCAAGGTCAAAAAAGAGGCAGACAGTCTACAACTTGACTTAAGTAAAAGGTCTTGTCTTACACTAAGTACATGAAGGAAATTTTCTGTCTTCTTTCAGTATAAATGCAGACTTCAGTCATGTTTCCAGTTTTCCAGAGTCTTTATTTTCCATTTCTTTTTTAGTAGTCATGCTTGGATCATACTCTCCTCTCTACTGGGCTAAGGCTTATGTTTTGAAGGGATGAAATTCTTAAAATTCTTCCCAAACTCTCACTTATATTAATATATTTCTGGTTTGGATTTATTTATCAGTATAGTAGTGATGGCTTCTAATCTGTATTTTCTGGGATTTCCAAAATTAATTTGATTACTAAAATGTTACAGAGATACAAATTTTGTTTGTCATTACTAATCTAGTTTGCCTAATTAGTCACCATAACATTAGAGACGTAACTTAAAGAATGCATTTGAAGGATTTAAGAGATTCTAGGCCATGTCTGTAGCTTTTCTTTGCTTGTATAACATTAGAGGCAGTAATGAAATCAGATTTTAGCTGGTTAATCAACATTGTTCCCAAATGCACCAGCAGGAAGAAATTAAGTATTGCTTTTTAAAAAATTCTATATATTCTTCACATAAACTGATATCAGCATCTCCCCGTCTACTTGACTTTTCCACTTTGCACAAAAGAGCAGAGGAAATAGAAGAGAAACAGATGCCATAGAGACAAGGAGCAAGGTTGTTCTAGGATGAAGATCTTGAACCTGTCTTCTCCTATGCTGACATCTAGCATCTCTGCTCCTAGCTGAGACAGCCAGCACACTTTTGGGTCAAAAGACTTTTGGAAATTATAATTGTAAAACCATGAGACAACCATGAGTAGAAGTATGTTGCACCATGATCATTTTATAGCGGTCTGGAGTTTCATTATATGACGAAGTAGCTGTTCAAGCCTGATTCCCATAGGATAAAGGGACTGGAAGTCTGGCTTTCACACAGAATTCACCAAACAATGTTATCCCTAATGACTGGGAGAAATAGTGCTTATATAAGTGTTTAGTAAACTAAGGAATGTATGTGTCAAAAACTCTTTTTCTATACAAATGATTCTATTTTAGCCAAGGGGCTAATCATCCCTTTCCAACTTAATTCCCCTTCTGTTCAATATTGTGAATAATATCAATCAAATGGGAACTTCCTAGTTCATGTCTGGCACAGGGAGACACTTTTATTCTTATAATTAAATCAACTGTATATTCACCTTTTTACAGCAAAATAGATGTGGACCTGGAAAGTGGAACTAGAATCCTAGAATATTTGAGAAGCTTGGGGTTTTGGATGTGCAGTATAGGGATTAGAGCTCAAGTGAAACACTCCAGTCACTTACATAGAAGGTAAGAGCTGCATAATAAATACATTTAGGGCCATTTGAAAAGAAGGAATGAAATTGGATTCCTATTTAACAGTAGACTCTCCCAAGAGCTCTGAGCAGTACTCCATTACTCATTTGCAAAAGCAATGAAAACATTAATTGACCTCTTGATTAGTATTTAAATAATAAATACCACAGTGGATTAATGCACTGGCCTTTTACCTCAAAGACATAGTTTAAAACTGACTTGACAAAAAAATCAATTTAATTACATGATACTAAAATTGCAAGTGCCAATAGGTGAGTTTCCATGCACACAAGGCCACACATCACATAATCATGCCAAATTGGAATTTATTCAATGCTTTCTCTTTTTCTTTTTCCTTTTTTTTTTTTTTAATGAATGCATGCGTGGTGTGTGTTGAAAGAAAGCAGGCTGCCACCTGCCACAGAAATATCCCACAGAGCAGCTCCCATCCTTGTGAACTAAAATATTTGGTTTAAATGCTAGAAACCTGAAAACTGACACAGTTCCATTATCACATTCAGCTAATTGAAACAGATACATTCTGGAAAGAAATGTTAAATGCTTTCTGTAAAGCTTCTAATTTGTAGAATCATTGCACACATATTTGTGGAAAATAAACTCGGGTTTTTGGGTTTTTTGGAACATCTTTAAATGCAGACTTGATGTTAGCCAAGTCAATGGAGTCTAGAGGTACTTGTTTATATTAAATTAGTTAATGCAAGGCTTTCATTATGACTTTGACAGCTGGGAAATAGCATAAACTGCTCTTGGTAGGCTTCTACCCTAAGGAGTGGAAATCTCATGAGATCATCTATTTCTTTGAGTGTTCTTGTATCTTAATCTGAAACTCTGAAAACAGCTGGCCAAAACAGATCAGGAGAAGAATCTGTGTCTCCATTTGGGTAGGACCCATAAGAAAAATCCTTAGGGCAGATTCTGACATTTGACATTTCCAATTACTACATCTAGATGCATGCTATGTTCTAGGGAAATTAGATCTGAACCCCCCTACTGTGACTGTGATACAATTTTTGGCTTAGAACAGTTAATAAAAAGTAGTTTCCCCAAAACCCATCATTGTGCGGGGTAAATAGGCTTGATTGTACTGATGTGAGTGTTTTAGTGCTAGTGAGCTTGCTGTAGAATTTAATAACCCTAAATTTGGAATTACTGGGTTTGCAAATATAGGGTTTGGAAATCTGGATTTTTTTAAACTTTGGTTGTTAGATTTATCCAAAACAAACTATTTTCTGAACATTTATGTCTATCTATATCTATTTATGTCTATCTACAATTATGTTATTATTCCATCATTCTATTTTTTTTCAATATTATTTTAAACAAGGTCGTGTTTTCAGATATTTTTGATAGAAACTACCTGTCTCTAGAAGAATTCTTTAACTTCTTACTGAAAACATGAAAATTTTAGTCAAAAATGTATTTTGACTATGTTAAAGCTACTTTTCATGCTCTAGTATGTGTAGTTTTTATTTGATTTGATGTGAACATGAAAGCAAATCAGGTCTAAGTGTGCAGAGACACCCAACTGTAATAGGGAAAAAACAGCATTACTTCAATTTGATCAATCTTCGCTAAGAGATTGCTTTGCTTTACCATATTTGTATGATGAGCATTTGAATTTTGGCTCTGATGAAAACCCCTGCTTAAAAATATACGTTAGAGATTTTCACATATTACAACAGTGTGGTTCAGGCAACCAGAAACATATTGTGGCAAAGAAACCTCATGGTAATTTTATTTGTAATAATCTTCTCTTTCCCCATTGCTATTCATTCTTAGTTGTCTCAAAGATTAGAAACTCTGTAGAGAAAAAGAAAATCCTAACTGCTTATTTTGTAAAATGCCTAAGACAGCTTTTTAGGGCTTCATTTTATGTCTTCATGCTTTGAAAGTGTTGCTAACAGTCTTGGTCAGCTCTGGACTTCTGAGAAAATAAGCCGGTTTTCTGTTCTCTTTCATGCTATAAAATGTGTATTCTGGAAAAGCCTTCATAAGTCCATCAAAGCAAGTTGGGGTGGGTTTTTTTGTTTGGTTTGGTTTTGTTTGGTTGTTTTTTTGTTGTTGTTTTTGTTTGGGGGTTTTATTTTATTTAAAAGTAACCAAAAAAAGTCTATTTTGAAAAGACGGACTTCATTACATTTTGTAACTAACCTATTTTATGCTTCATCACAATCCTTCCTGGTGCTCTGTATGTCATAGCAATTTGTTCTCTGGCATAGTCTTCCTTCAATTTGACCCAAAAGCGTTAATCTAGCCATGAATGCTATACCTGCTTTATAAGAGTCACTTAAGGCTACCCATGAAAATGACTTACAGATACAATGTATAAATTAGTGTTGAATGCTGTATTTTAACGTTATTCAATCGGCACTTCTTAGCATTAGTTAAGAGGCAGATGCCCTGTAATTTGAGAGGGTGAAGGGTAGATTCAAACCTAACAAGTACAAGAATCACAGGCACTGTAATTGCAAGCTATGTAGGTGCATTACTATGAGTGTCTGAATAATCTTGATTTGCATACAGGTAAATGGATTTTGTGCTGAAGCTCTGAAAACGTGACTAGTCAGAAAATCTGACAGCTGAAGGCCCAGTTCACCAAAAGACCAATTCCCATGTATGATTTCAATGCTGCAAATGAAATTAATCCATTCATACACTTATGTATCTTGCTCTTTTGGAAATGATTTTCTGGGCTTGACTGAAAATTCACTGATAAATTATCTGTTGACGTCAGTCACAGTTGTCTCAGACCCACAATCGTCTGGAAAACTGCAAAATTACACAATCAACACCTGCACAGGTGTTATTTAGGTTAAGCTTACTAGATCTTATACCAACCAAAACTACCACTTAAATAATCTTAGTCATATTTTTGACAAACTTTGTAAGCCCTTTTATGTGTTTTAAAGCCTGTGAGAGAGAGCATTAACAATGCAAGTGTTCATTCTTGAGAGAGGCAGTGAAGCAGAGCTCATCACCTGTAGAAATGCAATCTTCTTTGGAAGTGGTAATCAGCACGACACTTTTAAAGCAGTATAATGTGTTTTGGCAGCACATAAATGAATAGTAATTGAAAACAATGCTGCTCTGTTTGATCTCTTGCCAAATGATTCAGTGCTGTGGCTTAAAAGTCATACAGGTGTTCTTTTTTTCTTGTTGTTGTTGTGGGAACAAGAGACACATCATATTATTAGTGGTCTTGGATTTTCACAGCTTCATATGAAATGTTTTGAGTAGTTAAGAGATTAGAACAGGACTACACCTTTATTAAAGGAAAAGAAAACATTTGGGTCAATTGCCTTATAGGATAAAAAGTGACTTACTGCAAAAAAAAAATAAATAAATCTGATATATTTCAAGAGCCTGGTTCAGAACTGAATGGTAAAAACTTAAACAGCCTTTACGGATCAGGTAATTTATTTTGGAAATTTGTATACTATCAAATCAATTTACATGCAAAAACCTGGTAGGAATGACCAGATTTTAAACAGCTGAGAAATGCTATGCAGAATTCATTTTGCCCTAAGTAAAAGCAGAGGTCATAACAGGATAAAATACACAAAATACCCAGTGCTGCAGCTTGCACAGCACCTCTGTGGCTAAACCAGCATTCTGTATTCATAATGTCCAGCATTTCAAATTGTCTACAAAAGGTCTGCAGAAAAATATATAGGGGTTTGTGAGTGTATAGTGAGTTTCCTTCATAGGTGTTCAATGTCTGCTTTTTTGAGAAATCTGTGAGCATTTTTACATTCTTATGTAGCACAGTCAGAACACACACACAAAAAAAAAACCCAAACAAACAAAACAAAACACAAAAAAAACCAAACCACAAACTGAAAAGAATTAATTATTTTGCTGTTAACCCTTCTCTGGGAAATTAGAAATGCTAACTATTTGTCCCACTGAAGTCAACAGGATTTTTCCATTTATTCCAATGAGTCTAGGATCCCATTCTTCTAAACAGCACTTGTGTGTTCAAACTACAGAATGACTCACCCCATGTGCTTGATTATCATAATTTTATGTCAAATATATAATTATGCATCCATAAAGTGCCTATCACTATAACTTATATATGACACACTTTCCCACTCATAGCTGTAGAAGGTAGATGAGTGAAACAAATGTCTCCAGTCTAAAAGCATGTTTCAGAATCTAAAACAGATAGAAAGCCTGATAAACTTTCCTTTTGTGGCCATTTACTCTGCCTGTGATATACTTTCTGCAGTTCGGGATGCAAACCTACAGAATGGAAGGAGTTCTATGTTTGGCCTTTTTAATGTTTGTTACATCATATAATACTGAAAAATGGATTCAGGAGAGTATCAAACAGTCTGTTCTGTATTTCTTACTGGAAGAGTAATAATAAGCTTAGTTTATTTAGCCTAATTATTAAAGTAAAAGAAGGAGAAATTTGATCAGTGTGTTACCATCCTCACTAAAAAGCTCTTGATGTGGAATGTGGCAGCATAAAGCAGAGCAGAGAATGGTGGTTAAAAACCAGACATTTGATTGAGAAAGAAACAACACAATTTAATAACCAAATAAACACTGAAATCCTCTTCATTCCATTGCATTCAAACGCTTAAAACGTGAAGCCATGACAGTGTAATTCATTCTGTGATGTAGCTTATTAAGCACAGGTTGCAGAAAAAGGCAGAAAATCAAATGAATGTTTTATTTAGATGGGAGTTGGCCTTTCCTCCCAGGCAACTAGTGACAGGACAAGACAACATAGCCTCAAGCTGCTGAGGGTCAGCTTGGACATCAGGAGGAATTTCTGCACAGAAAAGATTGTTAAACATTGGAACGGGCTGCCCAGGGAGGTGGTAGGGTCACCGTCCCTGGGGGTGTTCAAGAAATGACTGGATGTGGCAGTCGGTTCCTTGGTTTGTTGACAGGGTGGTGATTGCTCAGCAGTTGGACTCAATGGCATTGGAGGTCTTTTCCAACATAAATGATTCTGTGATTCTCTTTTGCATAACTTAGATGGTTTCATGGTCTTTGGGCTTAAAATCCAGTCAGTGTTCCTGTGCCCATGTTTTAGTGACCTAGACTGTGCCAGGATGTACTTTGGCCAGCCTGCACCTGGACTGTACTTTCCTGAAAAATGGCATGCAGAAGTACTGACAATGTAGGGATATTCCCTGAGCTACCTATTTCTAAACCCTTACATTAGTCTTGTAGTCCTGCTCGTGGTGACAACTGAACTGGTTGACCTTGCTCATATATCAGATTGCACCTCTGGTCTTCCCTCTCTTTTCCTTGCTTCACCTTGCTGGAGGGTGTGGAGGCCCCCAATGAGCTGCTGGCTGAGCTGCTCCTGCAAATGCTCCCCAATCAATGAGCAAAGGAGATGTCCAAGTCGCTGCTTCAGCTCCCATCACTCATTTTCACTGAACAGGTTAGGGAGCAACTGTGTAGGAACCTGACTTGCAGCTGGGAGATGTTAGGCAGTGACTCTTGGATAAATCTTCAGCTGACACAGCTTCAGCTGAAAGAAGATTTGTGCGTAAGCACTAAGTGTAAGCTGAATGAAAATCACCATGTAAGTTAAACTGACTTGCTACTCCCTCTCCTAAAGCAAATTAGTAACACTTTTACTCCTTGCTCCTAAATCTTGCAGTGACCTGTTGTAGACATTTTGTGCACTCTCAAGTATGTGAGCTGCCATGTAGTACCATAAATAATGAGACACCTCTGTGAGGGTACAGAAATGTTAGTAACCCTATTTATGAATAAATATGCTCAAGAACCAACCCAGTGGAGAACACACACGTTTCATGCTCCTGAAGTTCCCAAGGGACATTAAAAAATATTTATCACTATTTTCAGGTAGCACACAAGCTGTACCTTTTCTCACCTGTGCTTTGGTTATTTTCATCTCAGCTTTCCCAACACACTTCGCAAAATGAAAATGCTTGATGAATCATCTCTGAATGTAAATGCATGTGAATGTAAATAGATGTAAAAATGAATTTGCATTATATATATGCATGCTAATTTTTGCAGGTTACAACCGTCACCTTTTTGGATGGGTAAATTATTTAACTTCTCTCCTTGGCCTTCTTTTTAAAGCTTGCCTTTTTGCACCCTGGAAAATAGTATTTAATATGATAAAAGAAATTGTCTAAGATTTTTGTTTTGTTTAAACTTACAGCCAGATTAGTATGTCTTAATTTTAGGAAATGCTAAGAAGTTTAGAATTAGAAACTCATAACATAAAATTTGCAAATGAAAATGCAAAAAATGTTCAAAATGAATTCTTTAAAGAAGAGCTATTAGGAAACCAGAGCTTATACTTCCAGAAATCAAGTTCTGGGATACCACTTGAGTATCAGCTTTCTCAGATGTAAATAGAATAAATATTCGCAAAATCTCTTGCTAGCCACATCCGTGTTATTGCTTGAGTGAGACAAGGAAAGACAGCCAGGCAGAGATGTCAGCTTTTGAAAAGTACATCTGTTTGCCATAGATAAACCCAACTCATATCACATAACTTTGTTAAACAAAACTTTAGCCATCTGCCTTCCAGAGTGCATTGTCCCTGGTGATAGAACTCCAGTACACTTCAATACAAACTGTGAATTTTCTCTAAGTAGCTTGGTTACTGTTCCCTTCTGAAGAATTTACAGTGAGGTGCATTGCCTGTCACACAGCTATAGCTGCTGTGAGGCACAAAAGGAGGGGAGAAACCTCTGAATGTGTCTTCATTTATGCCCTGGTGTTATTAGTGGCACTAGTGTTTGATGCTAGGACAGGCTGGAGTTGCTGCCTGCCACAGGACCAAGTTGGACTCTTGTACCTATCAGAGAATCGATTGGGTTGGAAAAGACCTCCAAAATCATCAAGTTCAACCCTTAGTCCAACTCCAGTCCATTTACTAGATCATGGCACTCAGTGCCACATCCAATCTCAGTTTAAAAACCTCCAGCAATGGTGAATGCACCATCTCTCTGGGCAGGCCATTCCAATGCATGATTACTCTCTCTGTAAAGAATTCTTTTCTAATAGCCAATTTGAATTTCCCCTGGCACAGCTTAAGTCTGTGCCCCCTTGTCCTATTGCTGACTGCCTGGGAGAAGAGACCAACCCCCACCTGGCTGTAACTTCCCTTCAGGTAGTTATAGAGAGTGATGAGGTCACCTCTAAGCCTCCTCTTCTCCAGACTAAACAACCCCAGCTCCCTCAGCCTCTCCTCATAGGACTTGTGCTCCAGAATGTACAGTATGATTTGTGAAATCTCTGCCATAGAAAGAACTCATAGACTTTTACAAACTGTCACTGACTATGCTGCTTTTGTGATGACCCATTTGGGGCATTTGTGAAAGAAGCATCCCCACAGTGGCAGAACATATTTTACAGTACATATACATTCTCAGGAGAGATTTTGAATTGTATGTACTAAAATAATGTGTGTTTGTATATTGGCATGTACCATATGAGATATATGTATACACACTGTATGAGATATATATATATATATACACACATAGGTATATATATATACACACACACACATACATATATATACTGCCTTATTCATTTTGTCCAGGTTGGTTAAATCTCTCAGTTTTATATCACCAGTTTTTCACTCTTAATTTCTGATTTCTAGACATAGAATAGCCAGGGTTATTTTAACATTATGAGCCAACAGAGTCATTATAGTGAGGCCTGTACCACTATTTTTAAGAGTGGAGGTTATTCTTGCACAGGCATTAAAAAAACATGTAAATACAGAGTCCAGGGAGACATTCTGCTCCTAAAAGGCAGTGTAGCAACAACATGGTTATAACTGAATGGTAACAAGGAGTGAAAATTTTAAATTTCAGGGCATGATACTGCACAGCATTCTTTGTTTTCTTACACTGTGTCTGTGTTGTGTTGGTTTCTCTTTATCAACTATAAGATACTAAGTTATTAAGACATAATTTCAGACTCTTATCACTGTTTATATATTTTAAATGCTAAAATTATTGAACTACTTTCTTCTCCTTCATAGAATTATCTTCTTCTTCTCTTAAGAGAGATAATCTAAGATTCATAAGTATGGAGTATTTTACATGTTTATTTCCTGAAATCTCATATTACAATATATGCAATAAAATGTAGAGAAGTCAGACAAAAGCAAAACATTAGTGTGATACAGTAGCTGTATTTCTTGAGTATTTATATGTATTTTTCAGTTATAAGACACATATAAACCAAAAATTCAACATAAAAAGCTAAACATGAGGTCTTCCAATGTAGAGATTTCAGTCTGATATAGAAGACAATTTTGAAGCAACTGAAATCCATAGGTTCTAACATGAATATGGAAACACCTTTAAAAACATATATAGGTGGATTCTGGTTACTTAAAAATACCTAAAGAGCAACATACCTAAAAATGTCAGTTTAGGGGAAAATAGGATCATGCTTCTATCATCCTTTCTGAATAGAGAATGTTTTTTCTGCTTTCTACTGATCTCCCTCTAGTGGAATCCTGTAAGTCTGCATGAGATGACACTTGAATTTTCTCTCCAAGGTTTTTCATGCAACATAGCTGTAATACATGATGCATGTGCTACAAACATCTGTTTTCAGTAATCAAGACATTCTGTCAGTTCCTTTAGGGAAAAGTAGTGTATGTAGTAAACACAAAGACTGGAATTACAAAGCCTTGAAGCAGGCCCATTAGAGAACAGCTAGGAATGTGATTTGTTTGCTTGCTAAACCAATTCCTTATGGATTGAATACTTTTTTTCTTTTTTTTTAAGAAATTGGATTAATATATAGGCTATAATCTTCCTGGATGTCACAACAGTGAAGAAGGAAAAGTGAAAAAGTGAGGAACAGGTGCTTATAGAGAGTTTTTTATCCCTCATCCTTATTGGGTTAGCAGACTCTCAAGGGGACAGGAAGAAAAGTGTGGCCTCACCTCCCCTGATCTCCATGCCAGCCTGCAGTCTGTGTTTGGTATGCAGAAGGAGTACATTGCACCCCATAAATCAATGTCGTGCCAAATATGCTCTTCCCCCCACATCCATGTTTTGTGCCTTCAGACAAGTGGAGTTCTCTGAAGCAGAATATCTTCCAGCTCCTGCTGCAGGGTGCTGTTACTCAGCTGCCCCAGCCTTTCCTTGGGTGACAGGGAATGGTATGGTGCGCTGCTCTCAGAGCGTGCACTGGTGATTTGCATATGTAAATAACAAAATTGCTTCTGCACATATTATGTGGGGCAGCATTAGGCACAGAGAAGAAAATCTGTATTGCAGATACTGTGGATAAATAGATAAAAGCCAGTAATAAATACACACATGCATTCATTCACTCATGTATGCCCTCGAATGCAACTTGCCAATCATTCTAAAGAAGACAAAGTGGTTGCAAGATAACAGAAGGTTATTCTTCTGATATCAACAGCATTAATCATATATTTCACTGAGAAGTTACCATTAAAACATAACTTTGATTAATGATAGTGTCAGGGTATTTAATCAAGTGCAAGCAACACAGCACTGGTTGGCTGTGATTATTTCTCCCCTTGACCTCATCTAGCTGAGGAGGAATGTGAGTGAAATCAGGGCCATTCCACTTGTGCAAACCTGGAATACAAGGAGACTCCAAGGCACATCTTTGCCCAGATGATTTCTCAAAACTCAAGAGAGGGGGGAAAAAGAGGAGCAAGTCTGCAGTTTGAACCAACAGCAAACATTACAGTCATTAAGTACAGGGGCAAGGAAGTTGTATCTCTGGTTCCCAACTAAAAGGAATGTCTTCTTGTCCTAAGCCTTGCACTTGCATATACTGAGGAACCATCACAAAGGCTTGTCAGTTATTATAGACAAAGGTTAGGGAATTCTTTCAGGTGCAAAAAAAGTTACTAATCAATCTGAAAATATGTTGTCACACTGTACTCAGCACTGGTGAGGCTTCACCTCGAATCCTGTGTTCAGTTTTGGGCTCCTCTCTGCAAGAAGGACATTGAGGTGCTGGAGTGTGCCCAGAGAAGGGCAATACATCTGATGAAAGGTCTGGAGCACACATCTGATGAGGAGCAGCTGAGGGAGCTGGGGGTGTTTATCCTGGAGAAAAAGAGGCTCAGGGGAGAAGTCATCACTCTCCCTGAAAGGAGGTTGTAGTGAAGTGGAATCTGTCTTTTCTCCCAGGTATCAAGTGACAGCAAATGAGGAAATACCTCAAGTTGTGCCAGGAAAGGTTTTCTATTTGGATACTAGGAAAATTTTCTTCACTCAAAGATGGCCAGGCATTGAAACAAGGCATCCAGGGAAGTGGTGCCATTGCCATCCCTGGAAATGTTCAAAAAACATGTCCAGATGTGGCACTTGACAACATGGTTTAGTGGGAAACATGGTGGTGTTGGGTTAGCAGGATGGAATCCAGGATCTCAGAGGACCTTTCCAACCTAAACAATTCTGATTCTGATAGACATCCCCCCATACATAGTGCAGTGCTGATCTGGTGGTTAGCCTGTAGCTTTGGCTTTGGCAGGGCTTTGAGATCTCTTCCACAGTTGCCTTTTTTGTCAATACAATGGAGCCTGACACTTCTTGGAGGGTGTGTTACCACATGCGACCTGTCATTTATTGACACTAGCAGTAGGAATAGACAAATGGAGTGGCTTTGCAAGTGAAGAAGTCTAAGCTCCAAGTAGCAAATCTCACAAACAGGTAGAAGAAATGGGAGAAGAAAAATCAGAAAAAAATGATGTGAAGAAGGAAAAAAATACGGAGAAGGAGAGGTCAACTGCAGCACTTACTGTTGCTTGTAAAGGAAATGGAGATGAAAATCATGCACGGATTTACCTGAAAAAAGGGGGAGAGGTCTTTACTTAAAGACCTTGCAAACCATTGCAGTAGCTCAAAATCCACTTTTCCTTCCACCATACTCTTTTTGATCTTGATGCTTTATTGACTTTTGTGTGTTCCCAGTAGTTTTTTGGTGATGTGGGGTTTGGTTTTGTTTGTTTGTTTGTCTGTTTGGNAAATGTTCTAGAGGGTTGTGGCATTGGTATTCTGTCAATGAGAGGAAGGAAATGGAAGGATTTTACCTGTCTGTGGCAAAGATAACTAAAATGATTCCAAGGGCACTTTGCCAGAATATTTTGACTGTGCCTTTAAACTGGGCAGCTTGTACTGTTCTTTCTGACAAATAATAATTCTCTTGGTTTCTTTTTAGACACATTTTGAATTGTGGTGAAGCCTAGAAAAAAAAGTCTCTAACAAATCCTATTTTTTTCACTCACCACTAACACAAAAATGCTGAACAGATTGAAAGCAGGGGGATGGGAAGGGAGGAGGGATGAGTGAGGAGGAGTTCCATTGTGCTGAGACCAATTATAGAGGTCTCAGCCCAAAAAAAGACTCTTTCAGAAAGTCACAAACAAATGAAAACAGAAGACTGTGATAAATCGTGGCACAGCTTTAACAGCCATGTATCTCTTGTTCCCCTAAAAGCTATAATAATAGGCAGATTGTAAGGGGGCATATCCCTCTGTGGACTGTCAATTCAATCAGTATTTGAATACTTTGCATCTTCACTGTGTTAGATTGTTTTACTAGTAATGAATCATAGGGGGGTTTGTTACACAAAAAAAGCCTGCAAGAAGGATACCACTTTTAAAATTTATTCATCATTCTGATACCTTAATACAGTATTGAGGAAACATTCTTACAGGTTAGTGCTGAAAACAAAACACAGCATCAACTGGAAATAGGGCTTGTTCTCTTGAATATGAATTAATCCACCTCCTTCAATCTTACCAGCCTCCTACCACATTCTGTTTGTTCCCTTGTTTTTTACTGTATATTCTTGCATCTTTCTGAACATTACATCTCTCTTGCCCCCTTGAACATGTTTGTTCAATATGTTTTTCACGTGGCATATACTTCCTGAGTGTGTTTTCAGAAACCACCACATGGAAGACACTGCAAAATCTCCAGTTTTTCAAGCACAAGAGGGGAAAATAAACAGCTGATAATCATTAGGAAGTGGGAACTGAAGGCATATATGACATAAGTGTGTAAGCTAGTTTTCATTAAAAAAATGTTTAAGTGTTAAGTGGAGGGGGTAAATCTGTCCTGAAAATTATTTGGTGATACCTATCAGAGATGATCACAACATACAAGTTACAGTGTGGTGTTTTCTTGACTATTATCTCAAGGCAGTTTGGAAGACAGATTATGTCACCACTCTGTTTCTGGTTGCCATTATTCATGCTTTTATTGAATTTCATCTATTTCTGTTCTCATCATTGTTCAAAAATACTGGATTGTGCCACCACAGTTGGGAAACAGTAAGGAGGAGCAAGCCAGCTCTAAAAAAGGAAAGCTTTTTGCTTTCACAAAAAAGCTTTGTTAATTAGGCCTATACAAGGAGGGAAATGACAAAACTCCATACTTTTCCATTTAAATGTTTGTAAAAGTGATTTTGTTTAAATTTCATTGAGTGTAGCAGGAAATGTTAAAGCTGAAGGAGACCAGACAGAACATACTAATGTCCTCTGGGGTGGGAGTAAAAGAGGGAAAGGGCCTGAGGATTATATTTTCTTTATTTATACTCTTTCCATAGAAATCTGTGAACATTTAAACTTTCTAAAAGAAGTATTTATTTGACAGTCCTGAAAACAATAAAGGGAACAATTACAGAGCCAGGCCAACACCTATACAAGAAGCCTCTTTGCATACATTTAACTCACTATCTCAGAGCACCCTTACACCAGGATGCATCTCACCTAACTTTTTATATTTAATTTGAGACAAACTGTTTATTTACTCTATGCAGGTAATAGTTAAAGAGAGATTCTTCTAGAGCACGAGTAAAATTTCAAATGGGTTCTTCACTGGCAATAGGAAAAAACCTGCAGGATTCTTACACTCCTAACTTGGATTCTTCAGTTAAATGCCCAAAGTTAGGTGGATGAGTCTAGATCTCAGCATATCCATACAAGGAATTGGTGTTGAGTAGCATTCACATGCTAGTTTAAGTGCATTCATTTCCTCATATAGACAAGATATAGCTCACAAATGAGACTGTTGTTTATTAGGATAAATCAGTAAGATTCTGCTGCAGCTGTACAAGATAATTTCTGGAAACTGTATTGCTCCACAATCAAATAACTCATTCTCTATACACAAAAATAATGTGCCTAAAGTACAAGACCTTGGCTTTTTTCTATAGAAGCAGGGTTGAGTTTGTATTTGACTAGTCCTAAGAATGTTATTTACTTATTAGTGGAAATAATAATACTTATTTTGGCAACCAATATTGATCTAATAAAACACAGATGTGAGAATGTAGCTCTATTTGCATTCATGCAGGTATCTGCAATTTATAGTCACCCAGGACCTCCCTGTATCCACAGAGAGCTACAGGCATTGGCTCCACACTCAGCAAAACCATAGAAGCTTTTCCATTTGGACTTCAGCTTCAGAGAGGGAAATGTGGATGTAGCCTTCATATAATTAATTTCCCTTTCTCTGCCTCTTCACTTTTTTGCTTGTTTCATGAGAATCCAGACTCAGTCTCTTGTGGCCAACTAACTCTTTCTTTCTAGATCAGAAATTAAGCTGTTAATATCAAGATTAGTTATCACTGTCAGAGTCTGAAAAATAGATTTTTTTTTTCCTTTAGCCTTTGCTATCCAAAGCAGTCTCTCCTCCACAAGGTCATCAAACATTATGACATATATCAATCTACCAACTTTATGTTCTGGCAGCCAATAAACTTGACCTTAGTCCATCCATATTCATCCTCCTTTCATGAAATATTCACTTCTGCTCCACTCCAGGGCCTCTGAGTGCAAGTGACTTAAAACCTGTCTTTAAAAGCATAATGCCACTGATGATTCTATACCTATTATATCTTTTGGTGTTCATTTGCTCCACATAGATATAAGCCAACCCAGTGCCATAGAGCACTTCAAAGCAAACTTAACTAGTTTTGTAGTTCTTTGGGACTTTTTATCCCATGTGGAAGCCAAACAATAGGTATTTCCTACCTTTTTGCATGTTCATCCTACTGGTTTTACATTTGCCTGTGAAGTTTTAGTATAAATTTCATGTTTTTCTTCAGCAGTTTCTTGCATTAGATCATGTTTGTCTATTTCCTCTTGTCTTCAAAAACCAACATACTCTGTTTTGCTTTGTTCTGTTTTGGTTTTTTGAGGTTGTGACTAATTAAATGCTGGCATCACTAACACTATTGCTATCTTAGCCATGTGTTTTGGAGTCATCCATGAAAGTCAGTACCATTCTGTAAGAACAGGTTTGGTTCAAAATACAAATAGGAAAGAGTAAATGAGAGCAACTGGCTTGTGCTTGACTTGAGACCACAGTTTCTTGGGAAAATCTAATCTGTTAGGCTAAGTGCATAAAAGAATATCTGAATATTGATCCTGTAGATCTTGGTTTAATTCCCCAGAAATTCTTGACCAAAAAGACCCAGGACTGAGTTACCTGATTTGTATGACATTTTGGTCCTCAACAAATATTTTTTTGCCAAGCAAAACTCCATTGCCTGTAAAATCCCATGCACAGTTTATCTTTTTGCTAAATACCTGAATCTGTATCCCATGATCCTAATATAAATTAGAAGGAAAGTTTTTACAGCTTTTTATTCATGATTTTTTTTTCTTAAATCATGTTATTTAATTGACTTCATTGACCATCTTGGGCCATTATGTGTGAAGTGTGCAACAATTTACTGAAATAGGTCATGAATTTGGCTCAGGACATGCAGGTGTAAAGCTGATGTCTCAGCATGAGTTCTCACTTTGCTGGCTAATCTCAGGAGGCATCAGTATATGTTAAAGCAGGTCTGCTTCACAGCAGAGCTTTCCACATAAAAAGTTAGTGGTGTACAAATGCTTTTAGATAGAGAAAGCCACAAAGTACTAAAAGTAAAGTTAATTTAATGCTTTCAGATTAACTACCACATGCCTTTCTCGTGGATTCAATCTGATCAGCCTGGTTTTGATTTGCTTATATGAGCAAGTATCTGTGATTTCTCGGGAGACCATAAAGTATATTCATTCACTAAGACAACAGCAAGCTAGTGAGCTTAGAAACGTGCAGCTGTGTTTTGGGCTTGCATAGGCAAGAATCCATTGCTTATGGTCCATTTATTATTTGATATGAAGTACTAATATACATACCAAGAACAACTGTCCTTCTTTATTCTATGCTACTGCTGTAAAAAGCAACTAACTATAGCTTTTGAACATGTCCTTTGCCCTGAGTATCTTATTAACACTTCAACCTTAGTTACACTGTATCTATTTAATTTTTAATGCAAAAATTCAGAGTGAAGTAGAAAGGAAAAGGAAAGTGAAGAAGGATAAAAAGGAAACAAAAGGATAGGCAGAGACCAATATGGATATATGCACATGCAGATTTTATATGGTGATACCTAGAGGGAAGGAGATAACAGTCAAACACAAATGTTCATGTAGCCTATTGTGAGAGCATTGACAAGTGCAGTCAATAGATTGATGTGGAGGAAGCATTCACAAAGCCTAAAGTGGAAATTATTTATACTTTTTATGTCCAAATATAAGTAATGTGGTATGTAATTGATAAAGAAAGCATTTTTGGTTGGACAGTGAAAAGCCCTTGAATTTATATTTTTATAGGTAGGATTTTTTTAATTAAGTCATTCAAATCCTCTAAAAAGTCTCTGATGTTGTTCTGTTGTTTTAGGGTTTGTCTTTGTGCTTGCACTGTGCATCCATTTTTATATGTAGCATAATTTTTATAATTTTTTTTTCTCAGTCACAGCACAGTTTCATCTGCAATAGACAATAAACAGCCAAAGGGCCAAATTACATAAAATAAAACATTAATATTTTCTAAAAATGCAAACATGTCATAGTAAAGATTATAATTTTATTCTACTCTCATTTCAGGAATTTCACTGACTTCAGGAGTTTATCCTTGAATGTTAAAATATATGTCAGTGGTTCTGATTTGCATTTGCTGCTCATCCTTAGACAAATCATTAATAATTTTATTTTTTTCTTTTTTGTATCAGTCAGTACATATGCACTGTGTACCTACACCTTACAGGAAGAGGGGGGGGGGGGGGGATAAAGCTCTGAAAACCCAATAGTTCATTAAAGATGCATCAAGCTTTATTATCATTCAAAAAAGAGGGAAAGAAAAAGAAAAATGGGTGAAGAGGCCATCCTCTGCAGTGTGATAGAAGCTAGACTTATATAAAACAAGCCAAAGAATTAGTTCCTTCAGCAAGCAATGACATGAAACTCTAGCCATGGTAGCTGTAAAAACAGTTAAAGGTCTTCTTTGTGCTCATTAGCACCACTGTGCTGGTATTCTGTGTTGGCAGCTTTTGGTTCTGCTGAGGCAATCCTAAAGAAAGTTGTTACCAGCCTATATTCTACAGTTCACAGGCTCTCAAAAAAGACACATTAAAACAGCTAGAATCCCCAGGGCAAGTGGGGAGATTAAGTAGCCTTCTCCCTCGACAGAAGCCCCCGCAGACAAAGCTTGGCATTGTGCATTCAGCGCACTATCTCTTTCCAGTACTGAACTTTACCATTGTCCTCCCGGATCCGAGTTTACAAAGTGTTTGGGGGACTTTGCGTAACGGTTCACTGGCACCACCATTGACAGCCCTCTGAGTGTGGGAACTGCTTTGAAGGACGTGATGCCCCCCAAATCACTGGCCTATTCTCTTGGTCCTTAAGCAGACACCAATGGCAGTGTTTTAGTGTGTGTGTGTGTGTGCGCGTGTGTGTGTGCGGTGGGGGGCTACTTGGAGGTTTCTTAGAGTCTCATCTTTCACAAGAATAGAAATTCAGGCAGGCAAAGCAAACATGGATTATTTGTTTCCTAAAGGATCAGAAGATTTAGTTGTTACACTCTTCTACGGAAGCAACCATTGCAAAGGCCACAAGGTGCCTTGGAATACCTCTAGAGTTTGGGAGATGCTAAAAACAAACTATAGGAGGGGAAAATTGTTGTGGTGTCAAAATGCTGCTGTTTAGTTACAGCACCCATGAGAAGGATTCACCATCTACCTTTTTTATTTCCATTTACTTCTGTGCTGAATTTTTTTAAATTTCTTTTTTGTTAATTTGAATAAAGAATAATAAGTAATTTCATCTGACAGTAAGGTCCTTTCCTTTTGATATGCTGCCTTTGACTGAAGACTTAAACACGACCTGGTATGAGAGAAGCAAACTTCCTGGAAAGAATACTTCAGCTGAATCTTGTATTTAATTTTCAGCTTCTTTTATATTACAAACAGACTTAACAGATTTTTTTTCCAGACTCCACAAATGTTAGCATTGATGCCTGGAAAATGTAAGAGGCTCATTCCGGGTAAAAGCATGTTTAGAAACAGAGTAAGTACTGGCGAGGGGCAAGAGTTTTACCCTTCCCACAACTGCTTTTCTCTTTGCTCCTTAGCCAATCTGAGAAGCTCCACTAGAAACTGAGGGTACAGACACATGAGCCAAGGTAGTACAATGCAGAAGGTGCAGAGTGTGGTTCTTGGGAGGAGAAGTGAACAGTAGAAGTTCTGATGAAGCAAGTGAGAATGAATATTGGCTGAAGGTTCTCTGATGGAGGTGGAAAACTAAAGTAGAAAGGAGATGGTGGTAGAAGACAGTGTGGAAGGTTTTGGTAGGAAGCTGGAAGTCAGTGTTAAAAAATCAAGGTGTGAGATGTCCTGTTTTTCAGTTACCCTCTCTCGCCTGACACATTCATATCTGTGCACTGGTAAGAAGTATTAAGTCTAAACTGGAGACAAACTGTGGTTCTGCATGGCTTGTGTTTAGAGCATGGTGATGGAAAAAGACTGTGTGTTGACAGGGACATGGATTTTTACTGTCAAAAGCACTGTGATCACAGTCTTATTAAATGAGATACATATTTATGACTGAGAAAGGGAGGGGGCGAAAGGAAAGTGCAATAAGATTTTATATACTTGATGACTATGGAGACAATTTTTTTTTTTTTTTTTGATAACTGATTCCTTGAGATGAAAGAAAAGCAGAAATTCTACATACCTGGACCAGGGTATATATTATTTCTATTCTACATAAGCAAAAACTAAAGTACACTGTGGTAGATTGTAACTAATATAAGTTCATTAAATTGAGTAAGCAACTCAAAGAATGATGCTGAAGGGAGAACTATAGAAATATTGAAGCTGAAGGAGAGTAACAGTGGAATCTTGCAAACATCTATCTTTGCTCTCTCCTAGATTACTAGTTTTTCTAACCATTTTTGTATGAGAATATGATGCATGATAAGATTTGGAGATATCATAAATACAGAAGGGTATGAGAACATCATTTAAGGAAAGCTGTATTGACCACAAGGACTACCAATACTGAAGTGGGACTGCCTATGTGAAGAACAAAGTCATAAACTAGGGGATTTAGATTATCTACCACAAATTTAAGAATTCACAGTTGTGAAATGATAAAAGAAAAACACCTGAGTGTACACATCAATCACAAAATGACAACTGGTATGCAGAAACAAAGCTGAGGGGGAAGGTTTGGTCCCAAAAGCATTCATCAGGGAAAGAGAAGGCAATGATCAAACATAAAGATGATGCTGGCACAATAAAGTGGCTATAAATATACTAATACATTTGAAAAAGACATCTATGCATCAGAGGAGTAAAATTAAGGTGTAGCCTTCCTACAGGGATAGCTCATGCAAAATCAAATTCTTTGTTAGGAAAGTTAATGTGTAAAATGAGAGTTACTGTTTAAGAAAACATTTTTTTCTCTGAAATGGTAATTTATAAAAATCAAGACATTTCAGATGAATGGGAAAAAAACAGCTAGAAAGAGAAAATAAGACATTAACTGATTTAATAAGAGCAGAATTGAGTGAGACATTTAAGTTTTCCCTTTTTAAATGCTTTTCATAGAATGTACTATGTACTTTAGTAGTAAAGACAACATTAGAGAATGTCCTCTTCAGCCACCAAATACTTCAGGATTTGTATATTTTTTTAATTATGTCCTTGAACAAAAAGAAAAGACAGAGTTGCAAAGTTCCTTTTGAGTCCATGAGTACAGTTTCCATGCACCTCTAGTAATTCTGCTCGAAGCAGCCAGCTTGTGGATGGCCATTCTGCAGAGGCAGTCACAGTAAGGGGACTACTCTCTGGCATCAATCCAGCTTGCCACGGATTCCCAAATGAATAGATGCTGTGGTATTTGGGAAAAAAAGTAGTACATGGCTATTAAAAGCAGGCAATGCACTGGAGAGCACTAGCAGACTGTCTGCTCTGGGGGAGAGCTGACTCAAACCAGCCATTTTAAGGCAGGTGGTGTTATTGTGGACACAAGGAAAACCACTGAATGAATGCTTGCTGTAGTATATTCTGAATCAAAGGGTCTGTTATAAGACTCTCCAGGGATCTAGCCATTATGTCCATGATCTTAGCAAATTTTTAGCCTCTAAGTCCTGTGTAAACTCATAAATACAGGGCAATATAAGAACTCTGTAATTTACCAATAAACTGTTCTTCAGAAGTTATTATTTATTAGTATAAAATATTAGTGGTACAAAAATTAACATGGCCTTCTTCTGTAGATACTCTGTCTTCTTTTGGACATGTTCCTGTGAGGGTATATTTATTTATAGGCTCATAAATAAAAGCTTAAACTGGTATTCGTTAGAAAATATGTCACCTTTGATCTTGAAACTAATTGGTTTGTATGGGCTCTGTTTAATTTGCATAATTTCCTCAGCATGATGTCTTTACTCTTCTTTCATTTTAAAGGGAAAAAAAAGTCTTTATTTCAATACTGAATGGAGAGTTTTAAAAAATAAGCCTTCCAGGGATTATAGGTTAGGTGTAAAGTTTCCTCTTGTAGTAAACAGATATATTTCTGTCACGTATGTTGAGACGTGGAATTCAGTCAGAGGCTGCAAATGTTATTCATAGGCATGGATCCTTGTTAAATAAGCATTACCTTTGCTTTAGCCCTTCCACACTGGGGTTGTACAGCAAAATGTACATTCTAGTGAGTCCTCACTTCCTCGTGGCAATTACTGGAGGAAACCTGACTGGAGAGCTTGTTTTATTCCATGCTAACTCCCTGGCTGGGTTTCCCCACACCAGATGAGAGGAAATGTCAGCTCCCTCCTTCCAGCTGCCTAAATCTTTCATATGTAGCATCTAAGAAAATAACTCCATCAAAACTCTAACAAAATAAGCCATTTGTTGCATTTGCACTAGTAGCCTGCAGCTGGTGCCAAAATTCTTTTAAGTAATCAATAATTTCAGGCCTGATTTTGGCTAGGAGTAGGACTTAGAAGTTCCGCTTAGCAGTGGCACTTTTAATTTAAAAGAAGAACTAATACTCTAAAACTTGAGGTTTAGAAGAAAAATATATGTAGCCCCAAATTCTCTGCTGCTTTTTATCACTTTAAAGTGTATTGACATGCCCTGGCACAAATAAAAGGCCATATATTTTCTTTCTCAGACTCACCACAAAATGGTACAAATAAATGAGGGACTGTAATTCTGTTCCACGTGGAAGCAGAGAGGAGTTGTGCAATAGCACAGCCATTTCCTTTACAAGGAAATAGAGTGACAAGAGGGATGTTGCTTGTTAGCTAACAGAAACTTTGGGTTTAGCTCTGTTCTTAATATCAGCTGCTATTAAGTCTGTGAAGATCACAGTGCATATACACAAGAAATAAGGGCTGAGCGTTGTTGAACAGCTCTCCTGTGTCTTGTTACATCAAATGTGAAATATTGCTCTTGGTCACTGTTGGAATATAAGCCATATGACCTGTTGTTGTGCAGTCCTGTTATGAACACTCATTAGTTTACCTGAAGGAATAAAACAGGTATTAAACATGCAGTTTTTAAAGTGGACTGTTAGGGTTTTATGCAAATTGCAATTCAGCTTTATATATGTAGATGATGATGTAAAATTTGATTGGAGTTTAAGAAGGTAAACTGTGATCTTTTAGGTCCTGACTTTAAACAAATCCTTTTTTCACTATCTGACACAATGTATTAAGCCACTGGGCAAAATTCTTTCTATTTATACAACCTACCTGCTTCAGTGAGATTGTTAGAAAAGCAGATTAAAAAACTACAGAAAAGAATTAATTAAATGAGAAGTAATACCACTGTAATTTTGGAATATGACTAGAAAGTGTAACGGATCAATGTACCAGAAGAAGCAAAAATGGCAGATTCCTCCTTTAGTTTCACCTCTTCTTAGGTGGAGGAAAAATGCAAATTTACACCAGAAAGTGCTCACCCACATGCTCTGATTCAAGGAAAAAATATTTGAAAGGGCTCAGTTAAAAATGGACAATCTGCCATGAATTTGGCATTAAATCACATTGACATCACCTGAAATCAGCACACATAAAAAGAAAACATTATGCAGGAATACAATCAAACAGAAATTGGATGGACATATATAAAATTACTCCTGCTTTGAATGCCTGGTGTTGGCTAATAGGTGAATAGAATTGCTCAGAATGCAGGGCTCTATGGCAAGTCCTGACTTCAGGACAGTTTTTAAAAATATTCTGCAATTTGGTATAAAGACGGTTCAGGTTGCCAAGTCTCATGTAATCTGACCAGCATGTTGAAATTTGACAAAGCAGCAGCAAATCTCAGCATAAGGAAACTAAGAGCGAGCAAATTAAATACTCATTTAATTCATGCATTGCCTCATGTTGCAGGCTGATTAAAAGTTAGGTTTGGCACTGATCTCTGGGGTTTTCTACTAGAAAGGTGACAATGAAATCCAAATTTCTTGATTTTTTTTTTTTTGCTAGTTCAAAACAGAAATCACATGACATAATAATTAATAATCCCAAAGTATTACTGCATGAGATAATATTTGGTAACTGAAAAGTAGCTCCATGACAGATTTGTCACTGTGCTAGAACACATGCATGATGCTGTGATAAACACTTGAAAAAGCACTTGTTAAAACAGCCCTTATCCCTAAGGAATTTACAGCCTGGGAGACAGAGAGAGATAAGATAAAATGCACCTGGTAACCAAGAAGTGATGCTATTTACATTTTTCTCCTCTGTTTGCTTTCTTTTCCCAATGTTTCACCCTCCGTTTTATAATGAGGTGCTGGATTGGTTGATGTGACACTTGTGAGTCTCTACGAAGAATTTGATTGAAGAAGACTGGTGGCTGGCACTGGGTTTGGGAAATAATATTTCACAAGACAGGCAGCCGAGAGGAAAGTGTAAAGACAGTGATGATTGGAGACGACTCTTAAGGCTCAGTCCCTGTCAAACACTGAACATTTTGACTCCTGTCAAAGAGAATAAGGAGGGGAGTACTATTTAGAAAGGCATAGGCACTCCTGTACATTGAGAAGAGATATTTTTTCTATTCAGATATTTAATGCATAACCCAGTCCTCCTCTCAACAGTGCAGTCTTTTGATGAACACCAAGTAACTGTCATAACACTGGAATAAGAACTCGTGGTGCTGCTGCTAAAGATTTTCATTTACCTTGATAGCATCCAGACTAGATATGAGGCCTTGTTTAAGTTCCCAGATGTCATTAGTTTTCTCAGGGTTAATGCTATGCTACTAGGCTTACTGAAACTATTCTAATCCTTTCCACTTCTCATTATACAGCATTGCTGTCACTTTTTCTCAGCTTCTGCATCTGCCTGTTCCCTGGTTTCCTTCAATATATTCCACTCGAACTGTCTTCAGTGTTACTTCTCCCATTTCCCCTCCCTCACTGTTCCCCTTATCTCCTTCTGGGAGCATAATATCATCATGCGAAATTCATGGCCAAGTTTTCTGATTCCTTTCTCTCTCCCCCACTCCCTTCTCTCAGTGAGCGCTTTGTATGGCTCCAGCCGAGTCAGACCGCATCTTTTCCAGTGTGTACTTTGCCACTTGCAAAGGTTTTTATTAGTCTCAACTGCATTTTCTTTCCCTTCTGCCTTTAATTTTGTTGGTGATACTTAGAATATCAGAGTTACAATGTGGTGAAAGTACCTCACGTGAACCTTTGTGGTTTGAGTAAATAAAGGTTTGATTTTGTCATCTGAATCAATTTGATTCCTGTTGTCTTCTCCCAGTTTAAAACTCCTTCCCAGCAAGAAATGAATATTCAATCTTTGGTTCTTCTGTCTCTTCTGCTAACAGCCTACTCCCATAAGAAAGTGGAATAAGTTTAAAAATAAAGCACAGGCCACACTCTTGCAATAAATACCTACCAATTGTAATGTGGGAATATATGGTGATAGTTAAATGAGTGAAACTGTGATTGCCACCTCAAAAATGTTTACTGTATAGTTTGAGTGTAGTCTGCACAGACTAATAACAGCATGCTTTTAGGCTTGCTTACCGCAGCACAGTAGGTGGCAATGACGATGAAATAATTCAATTTAATGAATGTTATCCAGATGCACTATAGCTGTTAGAGTATAATATTTATGATAGTTTTGAAAAGGTATAATATCTATTATCAGTCTAAAAACTCTTAAACATGCCCTCACACATGATTAGCAGTAATTTATTTGAATGGAACATGAACAGATAAGCACCTCAATTGACATAGTTATACTCCCAGCAAAAAAGAATTTGATTAATACAAAGCACCTGTACTGTTTAAATCATTTTAAAGATGGCATCTGTTTTCTTATGAGATTAAATCTATGTAATATAAGTATATTATCTCTAGCTTGTGTACCTAATAATCTCAAAAGCAGTATAAAAGAAGTGTACAAAGGACTGGATTTGAAAGAAGAAACAGAAAGACAGCAATACATGTTTTCACAACAACACTCACCATTTATCTCAAGAGCTATGGAAGAATTTAACCGTGGCTTTGAAAACCAGTAGTAAGGATTAAACACTTGCTTGGGTGTTAAAACTCAAGAGAGATGTGAAAACAGATTAAAGCAAGAAGCAACTCTTTATCATCATCATAATCACACTTCATATGTACTGTAGAGAACACTGCAGAACATAGGAAACTCTACTGGTTTCCACAGCCAGAATAACCAGATGTATTTATTCTTTGCTCTTTTCAGTTGTGTTTGTCTGTTTGACCTTGCATAATAGTAGAAGAATTGTAATGGTGTTACAAAACAATTAGTTTATCCCTTTCTTATAGACATTTCAGTTTCTAATTAATTTATTTATGCAAAAAACTGTTGTAAAATTTTCTGTGGAAATAATCACGGAAGCTGCTTGATTCAGATGATTCAATCAGATGACCTATGAACCACTCAAGTTCAGAGCTCTTAGAAATTTCACTGCTTCTTCATAGATTTTGTCTGCAGCAAATACTGCTTACTCAAAGACCTGTGTTAAACAAATCTGAAACTAGATATTGAAGATGCCTTTGTGTGAAAACCTTTTCCAAGCAGATCAAGGTCTTTCACTCAAGTATTACATGTAAAGATTGGATTTCTCTTGCGTAATTTCAGGTATATGAAAAGTCATTTGGCCAAGTCTAAGCCAGTCTTGCAGTAAGAGGGCAGAAATAGGCACTTCCAAGAGGATGATTCATTAGCTCTAAGGCAGTTGTTAGGATCATCTATTATAGGGTGTTGGGAGTAGCCCATTTCTTGTGTTGGCTGTAGATGGAATCAGGACAGAAATCGCTGTCCTCCGAAACACTGTTGCAAATCAGGTACATGGAATTCTATAATGCAGAAAAGAACATGCTCTGCAAATTTCCACTTTGTCTTTAAGAAAAACTTTAGATATGCATATGAGTAAAACAAATGAACTTGGAATTTTCTGATATTTATGTTCATTGTAAGGTTCACCAGAACAAGCTCTCTTTTGAGCCGTGGGGTCCACAGAGCTGAACAGTGTGTGACATTGCAAATGCGCCAGTAAACTCTGATTGATACCCAGTGCTATATTTTACCTATCAGAGAAGGTTGTAAGTACTGTATGGAATGCAGGTTCTTTGCTTAATTCAAGTACCTCCACTAGACTCTGTAACATCTGCAGAGTCACTAATACAGCATTTATACCTTCCTGTTTCCAATGCACAGAATAGGAAAAAGAAACACCNATTTGAAGGGTCACAGCAACTTTATATATGTATATATATGTATATATTTAGGAAACAAAAATAGATTCTAATTTTGAGAATATATCCATTTAAAGGGAGTTCTCACTTTTACAGTAGAAGCTGTATTGTAAACCTAACAACATTGAAATCTTTGGTAGTGATAAATTTAGGTGATATGGTGAAGTTTCTTTTCATACAAACATTTTCCTACTTAATGTGTTTTATTATTTTCTCCCTGCCACCAAGTCCCACAATAAAACATTCCAATTTTATTGCAAAATAATTTGAAATAAATAGTATCTATCACTCTCATTCTCTCATTCGTCTTCTCATGGGAGAAGATGAAAAATATTGTCCACCTTATGCCTATTCCCTTGATTTAACTTACAAATTCATAGCCTACTGACAAAGACTTCCTTGTCTGATGGTGTGGCTCTAAGTTGTTCAGTAAACTGGAGATTATATGCATTTTTACGTATAAGGTTCATTATCAATACTACTCAACAGTGTAAAATTGGGATAATGACATAGAAATATAAATCTGTTAATTTAATACCTTCCAAGAAGATGATTCTTTGTATCTCAGTCTTAAAAATTCTGGTGCAGAAAGATCATACAATCTGACCATTATCAAACGTTATCTGATGTTACTTTATACTTCAAATAGTTCAACTTGACACCCTGTTTGGTTTACCCTTTGCTAAGATGGAGGTTTTACCCTGAAATGACCTCTTTGGCTTTGCAGTGAATTGTTTTAGTAAACAGATGGATCATTTGACTCAAAGAAAAAACCCTAAAATATTCATTTAGGTCTGCAAATCATTTCTCTGAATGAGACCAGTAAATTCTAAGTGCCCGAGGCTTCAGACCTTTTCAGGAGTTGGAATTCTGCATGAAATTGGGCAGTTAGTGTCTTGCCTTTATTTTATGTGATTTATTCTTTGTACTCCATGAATACTAGAAAACTGCTAATTACTTATTTCATTGAAATATTTGAGGAGTTGTATTTCTTTCACTTTACTGGCAGCTTTGCTGAGCAATGTGTGATTCCATTTAGTACAACTCTGTGTTACATACTTCAGTAAAGGATTTATTTTCCATTCTTACTTGTAATCAACTGAAGACACTACTTCACTGAAAGATAAAAATTCCCTTAACTTTTATAATTAGTAACATCAATATAATCAGCTTGTGTTGTAGTCTGTAGACCACAAACTAAAGGGAGGACACAGAAGTAATTCAGTCCTGTTTTGTGGGTATGGGCAATCGTGTTTTCAATCTATGTTCATTTTTGTCAATAGAATAGGAAAAAATTGTTGCAAGGTGTGGTGTTACAGTTGCAGAGACAAATAAAACCTTTTACATTCATTTTAATATCTTTAAAATACTGATGTTGATCTCTTAGGTAATATCAGTTAATATCCTGGTATCAGTTGCATGACTTGTAACATTTATGATAAAATGAGAGCAGTTGATTAACAAGTGTAATCTTATAAAAGGCATTGAAATTTCACCCATTTAGCCCCTGTACTGGGTTCCATAAGACACAGTGTATTTGCTTAAGGCTTCTAGAAAAGCACCTTATTGTAATTTGCAGGGATCAAGAAATGAAGATTCCACTTTTTGACTCATCAATACTATGTTATTAGAGGTTGTTGGTAATAACAATCTGTTTGTAAATATCAGTTCCAGCATCTGGAATCTGATTTCAAAAGCAGAGATCTATTTCTTATGTCTTACTAAAATTGTTAACTGTTTGGCACAAATGCATCCAAGATGCTGTTTATCAGTTGTTATGCATTGTTTTCTTGGATATGACTGAAATAAGACTTAGACATTACTCCAGAACTCATGAGCTCAAGCCTCATGGGGTAGATTTGTTGTGTTTGTATTTGGACAGGGCAGTGTTTCAGACAGCAAAGGTCTACAGGATGAGTGAACAGAAGTATATTGGATCTGTTGGATTTTCTGGTTTTTGGCTATGGAATCTAAGTCAGACTTACAGAATTCTCACCTGCTTAGCAATGGAGCACTGAAGGGCCTTTCTGTTCCCCTCTCTGCCAGTTGCTCTTGGTGCGTGCTTGTTTGTGAGAGGCAGAGAAGGTTGATGTGCCACGGAAATGGCTGCCATAGCTGGAAAAGCTGCAGTCTCCTCTTTACCAAGACAGCGTTTTTTTAATTACTATTCAGAGCTGAGACCTATGCAGAGTCATGGCAATCCCAGGAGCATTTGAGGAGAATGTTACATGATTGCTAGACCTCAATTGCATTGTTCAAGTTCTGTGTTTGTGTATCGAGATTCTAGAAATAAGTCCTCTCTGTAAGATGGATTTTTCACTGTGGATTTCAGTCTCTCTGCTATTCAAGTGAGAAATCAGTGTCTAAAAACAGGCCATCCTGAATCCAGTGGGTAATAAAAGAATGGACAGCTTCTTCTTGGTTTAGCCACTGGACACAATGCTAACCTCTTAAGTGAGAAGTGGTTACATATAATTGGGACTAACATTACACTAATGCAGTATTTAATAGAGCAGAATAGAGACAAGAGATGACTCATGAATGTTACTTTGGTGAACTGCATTGGGCAATGTCTGCCAAGAAAGCAATAAAGCACATTTCACACAGGCTAGCTTAGCATCACGTTGTTTCACTGATAGGTGTCTCCCACACTTGCTCTGGCAGTGGGCTGTCACCTCAACCTACTGCCAACTTTGGGTGCGGCAGATCCAAGAACCTAACATCCTCTAAGGATTAGACTAAATCTACACAATAGCCTTGAGTGTTAATGTTTGCCTTTAACATGTTTATTACCATGTTGCATGTATTCATCATTTGGATCCAATGTCATCGTGTCCCACAGCAGCAGAGCATCATTTCAGGTGGCAATTTTTTTGCCATCTGAAATGACGTTGTGGCACAACAATAAGGTGCCACCTATTATATAACAGTTTGTCTCATGAAAGCATTTTAGACTATTCAAATTCATTTCATGTTGCACTAAAATTCTTAGGGTTCTGATTATGAAACACACTGTGTGCTCAAACATGGAGGAGACAGGCTGATTTTGAACAAAAGCAGCAGCTCTCCAGAGAAATGCTTGTCCAAACTGTAATCAAGAAAATCCTTCATGTCTCCTGTTAATTGGTGATTCACCCTGCATATCTGATGGGAAGATTTATGGCTTCAAGCAAAAATCTCTTTCAAGGGATTCTTAATAAAGGGTTAAGGGTGGGATTTTCAAGAATACCAAGGGGAATTCTTTCAGTGGCAGTTTTGAAAATCTCACTCATGTTTCCAAGATGCCAAATTCCGGCCAGGTTTATAATTTTTACTCTGTGCTCAGAGAGAACAGAAAGACAAAAATAAGAACACCCTAGACCTTATTTTTATCAGTATCCTATCTAATTAAGGCAATTTTAAACAAGCGCACTTCAAAAGATGTGGCACTTTAAAAACCATTACTTGTTTAATCTTGCTGCATAGAAGATGTTTGTGTGTTTGATATTTATTCACAGAAGGTACTAATTAATTCCTTGGGAATGGGTAGCATCTCAAGTAGCTTTCTGTAAGGCAGTAGCAAGTTGGGCAGGAAAAATGGAAGTTGTTTTTCAGTATTTCCTTCTTTCCACATATTCATGCCATAAAGGTATTGAAGCAGGATCCTGCAGCACATGTGTACTTAACTGTCTAAATTGTCATTCTCATTTTATTAAAAGCTATTCACAGTAATAACCAAAGGTACAGTGTATCTTCTAGTGCATGTATTCAGTTCCTTGTTTGAACAGTGTCTTCACTTCATGGTTATTTCCATGTGTTACACAGGAAAAATGTAAGACAAGACCTTTGGAATTCTATTTGAAGTTCTGAAATCCAACATGACCATTCCAGTAAGATTCTCACAGTCTTGATTTGTTAATGCAGTATCAACTTCTAGAGGTTAAGTGAATGTCAGCTGATGCTCTTAATAGTTTCTTCCTTTAGCTCTAGAATTTTTCACAGAATTTCGAGAATTTAGCAAATACTCTTTCTTGAGAAACTTGAAAGGTCTTCACAACTTTTTTAAAAGTTTGTGTCAGATGTGGTTCTATTTAAGATCAACTCGGCCATTTCTACTTAAAAGTGTCTTGAAGAGTATCACCAGCCTAGGACTCTAGTAGAAGTTTATGGTATTTGAGTCCTTCATCTTTATACTATTTTTGCACCTCTTCAAATTAACTGCAATGGAAATCTAAAGTGTTTTTACAAGCTCGATACCAGCAGAGGGCATTACAGCATAGTTCACTAAAGCCTATTGTTGTTTGGAAATTATCCAAATAAGAACAAAGTACATTGGAGGTTTGGTAAGTACTTTACTGAAAGACATGTAGACTCTTTATTCATCACATTGAACTGAGAGGATTTCCCCATTATAGTAATAAAAATCATGTTTTTAAAACCTCATTTTCATTGTTAAATCAAATTGCAAATCTCACAGCACAAGTAGTATTGCATACCAAAACATGTCCCAAAAAGTAAGTGCGTATATTTTTTTTTAAAATTTGGGATGCAAATTTAAAATTTTAAAATTAAATACAAAGTTGTGCATAATGAGAACCAACTGAATATGTTCGACTGAAATCTCTCCAAGTTCTACTCAGGTTTCTTCCCCAAGTTAAAAGAGTTTCCTTGTCTAGTACCACATTTTCATAGCAATATGAAAAGTTGCAATATTGCAAACCGTCTCGATGCCAAGGAAATCTCCCCTGGCCCAAGGTTGTTACCTCTGTGCGAGACTATCAATTTTGAATACACAAAAGCGACTGTTTCTCAGCTCCATCATTATGAAGCAACATTTAAAAATCCCAATTGAAGCTAAAACAAAAAATAATTAATTGAATAAATAATGAAAAGTCACTTGGAGTAATTTTCTTCATGTTTGTGTGTTTGTGTATGTTTCAAATCATGTTTTTGATACATAATGTTTGTGTCTCACTGCTGCTATTGTACTTACTCATCTAAGAACTATAGCTACAGGGATCATATGTAGAAGGGGTAGATCCCAGGTAATATCCTCTCCTATTGTGGTCTATAAGAACTTTGCCTGAGACTTTCTTTGGCCTCAGTATTTATTTAGTGTGCCCTTACAGCACTAAGATTTAAAAAAACAATTTTTCTGTTCTTGTTGCATTCTTTGAGGTTGGCTATAAACCCATGCAGCTCTGACTGTGCACTCCAACTAAGAAGAAGTTTTTTTACGGCAGTACAGTTGAAAGTAAAAGCAGATGAATTGTATCTACTCAGTAGATATAAAAATTTGTCCCTTTGTATAAAAGAGAAGGGTGAGTTTTCAACTTTTTATTTGAAAGCAGATTGCTGCATTTTTTAGGCCTCCTCCAGTTCTCACTGTAATTTACTCTTTCATTTTGTCTGTTAAGAGGTGATAGAAGAGGAAATTGAAAGTTGTATGTGAAGTTTGCTTAAGGTTGTGCTTTGTACTTGGGAAAATGCCATTATAGCGTAACAGGGGTGCTCCTCAGACCTGCCAGAGGCAATCAGCACTTCACAACCTTCCACTACTTTTTTTTAAATGGTCTTCTATGCCAGGACAGTTTTTTGAGAGGTGCTGGCTTTAAATTAAATGACAAAATCTCCGGGAAAAAGAGGAGGAACAAGCTGACGGCATGTCTGCACAGCCAGGAGCAGATCCTTGAGTGCCTGCTCCTCGCACACGGCAGAGCCAGCTGCACTGCAGCAGCCACAGAGCTGTGTTATTACAGTAATGAGCCTGAGCTAATAAGGCCTGTTGAGACACAACCTGTGTTAGCTCAGGCTTGGCACTGTGATAGGATATTTACTCAGCTTCTGGATTGGAGCTGGCTTGTGTCAGGCCGTCTCAGAGAGTGGGAGGAATAGTTGTGTTACTGGATGCTCCTAACTATGTAGACATACCCTGACAGATTTGTCCTTTGGGAGGTTTTAAGGAGAACACATGCAAGACTAGTTTTCTTTTTAATGAAATATTTAGTAGGGGCCTAAAGCTTTCCCTCTAGTTTGTTTTCCTTCTCCCCCCCGCCCCATTCTGAAGGCAGGCTGACCTTTTGTGCGAAAGGAGGTTTATGTGATATGGAAGCCTGGTACTGCTGCTGGAAGGAACTGTTTTAAAATAAAATAGCCTGCTGTATGAATGGGGATACAAGACTCATTGACAGCATCCTCTCCCTCAGCAGCAATCCTTACTTGCCCTGCAGGTTTTCTACTTTATCAGTGTCTACTACTGAACTTCACAGTATACATCACCTGGGCACTTATCAGAACCTATTGGGATCTAGACCTACTGTTTTGAGAGAACAAAATAAATTAAAAAGAAAATCCCCAAATAACTCTGTTTCCAAAAGAGGGGAGAAATTCTTCTCAGGGCCTGAAAACATTTAATATCTAGCAGTATAAGGTGCTTCTGATGAACAGAGCTCTGTTCTCTGTTTTGAAGGTGGGAGATTTAACTAATCATTTTTCCTTTTTTCCTTCATTTCCTGCCTCAAAAAGTACAGTTAGTGTTTTACTCAAACACTTGAAATACATTTATTCATTTTTTTGGGTTTGTTGGATTTTTTTTGTTTTGGTTTGGTTTGGGGTTTTTTTTTTGTAATTAAACTAAGAAATGCATTTTTTTCACAGTTCTCTTGAAAGTGATTTTTAGAGCTTTTAATATGGATAAGGATTGCTGGGGCCTTTATACCTTTCCACCAACAATCTTTTGCAAGGACTTTTAGATTCACTGTGTGTGTTCTGTATATGCAGAAAAGGCTAAGGATGTGCCAGCCATTATACACAGAGGAAGGCAGATCCACTTGCTCATTAAAACAGACATATTATGGCAGGGTACCAACAGCAGGGCTAGCAAAGCATACTGCTAGTGTAAGGTTTTGCTGCTGCTTCCAGTAGCATACTGTGTCTGCTGACAGGTAGGATGTACTTCTGACACCACAAAATAAGTATACCATCACAGGGCATAGACTTACTCCTCTTCACATGCTGGTCACACAGCACACACTCACAAATTTCAGGGGGTGTAATAATATGCATGCTCTAGGCATGAAAACAGGATGTCTTTATCATGTGTCGTTCCATCCTTACTTTTTTCCCTTCCTCCACTCAAGGGCAGAATGTAATATTAAAAGTATAGTAAGCATTTTTTTAATTAAAAGAGGTTAAATATATGGGATCAGATAGGCTTTCATCATGCAATTATAAATTGTATGCTGGTTATTTTAAATTTCAACATGCAATTGAAATGGTACTGGGTGAGCTGGCTTGGGTATCTGCTTTGCATTTGACTGAGTTAATTCACTGCAGGTATTCAGTTCTTAAGTGGCGTCTGCTTTAAAAATGTGCAGTAATTCAATCAAAGAAATAAGATGGATAGTTTATGTAATCCTTTTCATCTCCAGATTGCTAGGGTTAACCTTAACTATTCATGAATTATAAATGTGTACAGCAATCTCAAATTAATACATGTAAAAAAAACCCTTTTTTTTGATGGCCTGTTGAAAATCATGGAATAATTCCTTCTTTTAAAGTATAATTGATGAAACCTACAGCCATAGTATATCATTTCTTCCACTTATTATTTGTAATCTTAAACAAAAGTTTTGTGCAACTCATTTAAAATGGTTGTCTGTGGTAATATTAAACCTTTCCTCTGATCCAGGAACAGAGGTAATTTTCTCTTCAAAATTTTGGATGCATCATTCTTACAGCCCTTTTCAGTGCCAACATATTCTGTGACATGAATGGGAACCCAAAGGCAGATATTACAGAACAATAACACTCTGTTGAAGCCTTCACAATTCCTGAAGTAATTAAATAAAGAAAAAAGAATCCTTTCTCTTTCATTTTGTTAGTTCATTCAATGCCATTTGGATGATTTGGCTTGTTAGGTCTCTTCCAGGCAGTCTGAACAATCCACTAGGTGACACCCTCATACTCTTTGTGTGCTCTGTGTAGAGGCAAGGAGATAGTGAGTACTGAATGGCTCATTTGTTAAACATTTAAAGCAAATACTGAGATTTCAGGGACAGGTCTCTCTTTGTTTTGTAATATCAGAGATAACACTGGCTTTGTAATAAATACTATGTTGTTTGTATATAAATTACATATTAAGCAGATTAGCATTTTGTCATTAACAGGAACAAAACCACAAAGAAGAAGTTGTATGCAATATTTCCTATAATTATAATAATTTTTCAAAAGCTTTTGAGCCAGTCTGCTGAGTAGACTGAATAGAAAATATGCCTTTAGCATTTTTTAGGGGGGGAACAGAAGGAATATAGCTTCAGTGATTTTTTTATTTTTTTTTTTCCAGTGGGGATGTGCTATAACATCTTTGAACAGAAATGAAAAGACACATTCACCCCTAATAAAAAGGAGTATTAAGGGATAAACTTCAATGGAATTTTTCATGTTTATGCCAATGGTGATTTTTTCTTGTAGTTCTTTATATTGATAATGATGCTTTATAAATCCTTTGAAGAAAGCATCTCTTATCATGCTGTTTTTATACACCTAGCATAACAAGGCTTGAGCTTGGTTAGGGTATCTATCTATGAATTCATCACAGCAAATAAACTATTATATTTTATTGCTAGTATTCCTTGCTCAGCAATGATTCTGAGTACTATTCTAAACATTGTATGTAATGAAAGACACTGGAAGTCTGAGCTCACTAGTGGTGTAATTATGAGTGGCATCAAAGAAATAAGAGTTACACCCCAAAATTAATGTAAATAAAAGCAAAATCATGGTAAGGACCTAGCAATCAAACACAAGAAAGTAATGTCTTTGAGTAGCATGTTGAAACAGTTACCAGACAGGTCAAGAAAGAGAGAAATTGACTTATACGGGCATGGAAATCATAACATGTCCTGTTTGTTCATAATTATCCCAATTAATTATATGGTAAGTGCAGGTTTTCAACCTTTTTCTATTTATGCACTTTTTATATTCAACTACACTTTACAGTGCTCCTTCTTCTAACAACTTCACTGCCTCTTTAGCGCTAACATAGAACAATCCATTTTTTTACTAATGAAACATGGAAAATACCAGTGAAATGATGTACTGTCTTGCCATTGAGTATGTTTATTGACTTCAGTTAGGATTCCTACTATAGGTTAGGCCCATAATATGCTTAGAGACAAATCTGCAAAAGACAGATGTATAATTCCTTGTATTTTTCCATTTAATTTCAGCTTATGAATGCTTACACTTAGAAAAATATTTCTAGTAGTTTTTTAAGGCAGTTTACTAAATAATCCAACAGACTAGTTTCATGATGTCTGGAAGAAGAGTTTTTGAAACTTACATGTATTTATATATTCTCTGTGATGTCAATAGACGCTAAATTGTAGCATTTAGAATAATGTTTAGGGATTTAGTCATCCTCGCTGCCAGCTTCAGAATGATGAAATCCATGAGCTTATGCAGACAGGACCGTGTGTGATCGTACAATGTACACACGCACACACATAGGTATTCCTGGCAGCCAGCTCCTGGAGATAACCAGAAAGCTACACAGTAGTTTAAGATCAGGAAGGTATAAGAGTCATTTGAAGTTCAAAAAGGTTTGTGGAGAGAGGGCATTTTTGTCTGTAACACATCCGAGACATCATGTGCGTATCACTGCCCTTACAGAGAAGTACCCTGGGATCTTTAGTACTTACAGAAATTAAGGTTCTTCTGGGTAACATAAAATGAACACTCTCTCAAAGCACATTGTCCTCTGCATCAGAGACAGCACTGATTTCAGTCACTTCGAGGGAAGAGTGCCATCTGCTGAATCACAACTATCAGTTCTGTAGAACCTTTTCTCTTTTCTTGGTGGTTTCATGACTGAGTCCTGCGCCTCAAACACAGGCAGCATGTGTAACTTCATGCAGAAATTATATGTTTGTGTAAGTTTTTAAAATGGTATTACATATTACAGAATTAGCACAGCGAGTACATCTGCTTTTTAATACTCATAGAAGAAGTATTCCCCAGATTTGAAGAGATTAAAGCCATGCTTCTTTTCCCAGAAACATTTTCTGACAGATATACATATATGAATGTGTCTCACATATATGTATATATGTCTCTGTATCAGGGACAATAAGGATGCTTGAATAGCACGCATTTTGTAAGAACATCTGCAGAATTAAAGATGATCTCTATTACTTACAAGACATTCTGATGAAATTCTGTAGGCTTACAATTTGAAGAGATTCATTCAGCCGTGCAGCTGTTATATATTATTACAATCTAAATGAATTTTAAGGAAGATAATTAGAGCAGTATATACTCACTCCTAACAATTTTTCTGAAGTAAGAAAGCACTGACAGCGAAACATTATGTTATGAAGTATCTGAGACAGTACAAATTGAATAAGCCTTTGAAGCTCTTCTCTACGTTCACTATAGGTACCTAAAGTAGAATGATTTTCTACTTCTCAAAGTATAAAAATTTCTTTGCAGTGATTGAAACAGTCTTAGCTGCTCATTAAAGATGGGGTAACTGTGGCACAGAAGCTTTAAGTGTTTTATTTAGTCTCATCTCATGATAATACGGTAAGGTCATTCAAGCTTCAGATCTTTAATGCACTGCTGTGTTTAGAATTTCTCTGCACCTAATTTGAAATTAGCATCCAGCATACACAAGACTTCAACACAGCATAAAATTTTATTGGCCTTTTTTTTTGAATTATCTAAGCAAAGGAGTGTATGAATCTAGAAACTACAGTTGCACTAATGAACAGGAAACAGATTTATCTCGAATAGACAAAAACTCTCAGGGAATTAGGAAAATGCTTTATTTACTTTTTGTACACATCGTTTATACTTGTCAGTTACAAAGTAAGTGGATTGATTTATGTTGCTAGATAATACATATGTCATAGAAATGCTTTTAAAATGATGGGTTTATAATTAAAGATTACAAGGAATATTGACAGCTTCGTATAAAAACAGGGATACATAAAAATGACACTTTATGAGTAAATAAATATATGTTTATATAAAAGATATATGTTTATGTACATTCACAGAATATGTTAACCTATTTATGCCCACTTGTAGATGTGGGTTTGCTTTTTTAACTGAAGCAAGCAATTAAAATATGTAGTTTGGTACAACGTGAGTCTGTCATGTATTGACACCACAGGAGGAATGAAAAAAAAAAGGCCTTCAAAATGTTACCAGTGGTGGTGTATTTTCCTTTCTTTCTGAAGGCTTAAAAAAAAGTAATCTGACTATATAGTAACTCAAACATGTTACCTAAAGAGAGGATGACATTCCAGTCATTAGAAATGGATAGTAGTAAGACTACAAAATATTTGCTAGTAGGAGTCTACTTATATTTGACCCTATCTGCGAACAGGGGGCTGAAATAAATGAACTCTTGTGGCTCATTTTCAGCCCTGCATTTGACTCCTGTTTATTTAATTAATTAAAAAAGAACAACCCCAAATCTAATTTACTGAAATCTCAAGCTTCTCACTACAATTCAAGGGTTATCTCAGACTTCTTCACTGTTTTAACTCTGGAGGTGCTAATACATTTTTCTTTCATGAAGTGCAGAATGGTGCATGAGGTCACTGAACAGGAAGAGAAATTTTTGGCTAGGTACAACCTGAAGAAATCTGGTCATATCCAAAAGTATTCACTGTTGCTGATTCCATAGTTCTGATTGCTTTCTAAATGTGTTTGAAGTAGGACATTGATTTCTTTTCTTTTTTATTGAAAATTACAGTCTGAACTTTTGAGTGTTCTAATATTTGGTCTATTATCACTTTTAGAGGAAAATCTTGCCATTCTGGTTGCTGCTGATATAGATACACTGTATATAAATATAATCAGGAGCTTCCTTTCCTAATGCAAACCAATTTTGTTTTACATTATTGAAAATTTGACTTTATAGGTCTCGCATAAAAGTGGACTAAAATAGATGTGGTGCAATCTATAGGACCTTTCTGTTAGACTTTTGGACAGTTTGCTCTACACCAGCCTGAGGGAGGCAACATGGGGCAAACTAGTGGCATGACAGTGTGAGTGAGGTTCGATTGATGGTAGCTGAGAGCACCCAAACCCTGTTTGTCTCATAACAGTGAGGTGCATTATAAATCCTGTGACAGGAAGTACATGAAGGTTCTTTCTGTGGTGTTTTATTATCCCACTGCAAGAAAAGGCTCGCTTGCAGTGGGGTTAATATATTGCTTGGAAATGAAATTTCTTCTTATGTCTCAATCAATCCTCATACCTTAGTGAATCAGACTTAGGAATAGCTGGAGCTTTGCTGTGAGGAGGTAGTGCTGCTTCTTCCAAGCCCACTTTCCCTTTTCCCCTACAGCGTTAAATCTTCGTGCTCCAACAGTACTTTTTGTGGCACGGAATAAAGCTGACACGACCATGTGGAGTTGACTCTTAGAGCTGCTCTTGTAGTATTTGCCTGTGCACCCAGCCGCAGGAGAGGGGATTTGAGGATGCTTCTCCTAGAGATTTGGTCCACGCCTGGAGCACGGCGAGGTCACAGGCATCGGGGATCCCCCGGCCAGCGCTGTCTCCTCGCTCCGCCGGGAACGACAGCGGAGATGCGCGGGGGTTTTGTGTGTTTTCGCTTGTTTTCGGTGGCCGTGGGTGGGGGAACCTGACCTCTTCCTGTAGCCCGTGCTGCCCCCGCTGCCCCCACGCCCTGGGCGCTGCGCTGTGCCCGGGGCACGGCCGAGACCCTCGGGCGGGGGCAGGGGCGGGAGGCGGTGCCGGGGCGGGGCGGTGCGGTGCGGGGTGCGGGGCTGGGCAGGGCAGCACCGCTCCGGGCGTGCGGGGGCCGTGTAGGTG
>VXBX01001802.1:643303-653413 GCA_013400415.1 Scytalopus superciliaris
GGCCCCTGCCCGCATCCCCCATCCCAGCCCCCGGGACAGGGTTAACCCTGGCTGGGGGGGATGGTGGGGGAGCGTGGGGGTGGGTTTTGCTTCACCTTCACGGTTGAAGTTTACCCACGTGTGTGAAGCGAAGCGGCAGCATGATCAGGGGGAGCAGGGGAGATGGCCGAGGAGATAGGGGGGATTAGTGGTCATTAAGGCGCTGTTTGCGCGGGGCTTATGCGCGTTGGGGTATCTTATCGTGCCTGTAGATTACACACAGGGTCGCACCGATAGGGTGTCGTGGGCGGCGGGTTTGGCTCTGTGTGAGCCCCCGAGGTGTCGCGGAGAGCGGCGCGGGGGCTCCGGGGCTTTTTGGGTTGGTTCCTGCACGGGGTTCCTGTTGCTCTCAGGAGGCCGGGTTTGTGTGCCTGCAGTGCTCCTTGGCGTTCTCATCCACGCCTTTGTCACACGCTGAGTGAACCCTTGTGCTGTAGTTAAGGTTGGTTCGGGCGCTAGCTTTTCTGTGGATTTTTATAAGTTTGCGGAGGACCCCTTTGAGTCATTAAAGTTATGGTGGCATGAGGCATCTGGTCAGTGGATGAATGAATGAAGTTTTTGAAAGACTTAAGTACACTGCCTGAAGCATTAGGTGTTAATTATGTCACCAAATGCAGTAACTTATGCCTGTTTCTAGATGATATCATAAATTTAACTATTAAATTTTTGCTGTTAGGTATTAGGTTTGTTTCTTGTGGCTTTGAATATGGAAGGCATTGCATCCCTGAGTAACTCTTAACCCTGTTCACTTTTGACCCTCTCAGTCGTGCCATCTTTAGTTTGGGTTTTCTCTGTATTTGCCTTCTTCATCTAATGGAAGAAACAGTTGGAATGAGAAAGAGCCTTTGCACCAATTTATTCTTTCTGAATCTTTCATGCCAATCATCCCCACCTTGGAAAAGTCTCAGTGCACTCTGTAACTCACTTCTGTATTGGGCTATCTTAAACTCCAAGATTTTTTTTTTTTTATCTTTTAATTCTCTTATCTATTTATCATATAAATGCTCAATAGAATAAGTTGCATATGGTTTTCTTCCAGTTTTTTTTTCTTCCTCCCCCAGGTTGGGGATGTTCTAATAATGTTGGTTCCAGCTGAGCTGGAGAAGGAAAAAAGCAAAAAAGCCATGAATTTTTATGGAGGTTTTTAATTTTGCCGTGTAAGCAAACTCAGTAACAATGATAAGAGACAAGTAAAAGTTCCAACTTTCTCACCAGGAGAATTTCTTTTTCCCCCTCAACTAAAGTTGAGGATCAAACAGTCTTGTGTCTGGAACAATGGAGATGCCAGAAACCTTAGGCAGGATGAAGTTTGAGGGCAGATGGCTGCAGTGCAGAAGGAAGGACAGGAGTCATTTACAGCAGTTTCCACACTGAAATCCTTTGAGTTCTGCTGACAGCTGATCTTGCAAATTGATTGATCCTTTCCTCTCTCTTCCACTGAAGGTTTTCACTTCCTTCACTTACACCCACTACTGAATCACTGGTTTGTGTGGCCACACTCTAAATGAGATGTCAGAAACTTCTACTGAGAGGTGGGAAGTAATTGGGGGATGGGGTAGAGAAAAAATTTTAATAATACAAAGGTAAGTGGGTTAGTGTTTGTTGAAACAGTAATTGGTAAACCACTTAGAATTTAAACCCCCTAATTTTTACCCTGGTGTTGTCTTTGTGCAATCCTGTGAAGTACCTTCTTTCATGTAAGCCTGTGGTTAATAAATGTTGAGTGAATTTAAATTTGAATAGTGTTGAAAATTGGAATATAGAAGCTTTCCTCCCTTATTTTCTTCCAGTTTAATTTCAGTGCTTCTTTGCATAAAGAATAAAAATTGCTTTAAGGGATGCTTCTCCGGTATCCTTGTTTTCTTGAGTATTTACCTGCTTTCTGCCCTTTTCCCTTCATTCTGAGTCAGACTTGAGTTCATAATCCATGGAGTTTTCATCTCTTCACTCCCCAGGAAGCAGCAGCATCAAATTAATATGTTTGAAAAAGAAAAGCTTTCAGTTATCTGAAGGGCAACATGCAGAACACTTTTGCTGGGAATGAGTGTCAAGGTTCTGGTTTTCCACATGGGCATTCACACTACTGTAGCAATTCTCAAGGCTCTAGCAATTCTCAATATGTTGCTGTGTGATTTTTCTGATTCCCTCCATGGAAATCTTTATATTTTGACGAGGTATTTCATTGCATTGGTGATTTCCATCTGCTCAACACTCACTCTTTCCCCCTTTCCTGTCTGTGTTATCCCTTACTAATTACTGTACTTCAAATAGGATTGGTACATTTGCTCAAGAGGGTTTTCATGCTGTATGAAACAGGCAGGGCTGACAGCAGCGAGACAGGAGTGTTTTCCAGTGATAGTTCTAGCCAGTGGAGGGCAAAATTGTCTCTTGTATTCCTTCATGGGAGAGTTACCTTCTGATGGTTAATAGCTTAGGGGTGTCCATGGAGTGTCCCCAAAGCCCTTTCCAGTTGGCTAACCTATGTATTGGAGTAAATAAATCAGCCATCTCTTTGATACATTTTGTTTGTTTGTCTCAGAAGTTTGTGCTTATAAACTTCCCTTGTGAAGTGCTAGAGGGTTTCAGGAAATGCTTCTACTCCTTTTCTGTAGTCTCTGTCTAATAGTAATAAAATAAGAGCGATGTAAGCAAATATTAAACAGTAATTGTGAAAGGATTATGAAAGTCTAAGTGCATAATCTGTAAAAACAAGTAAGTCACCCAAGAAAATATAAAAATTATGTGGTTTTCACCTACCCCTAATTCATTGTGTGCTGTTCTAAGTAATTCTCCTGTAAGAATGTTTAAGGAAAATTGAGCCTGCTGCTTAGAGCTGAAGAAGCTGGCACGGCTTGTTTTGTGCTTGAGGAACTTCAAGGTAGAAAAGAAATAATCACATGCTATAAAATTGATCATTCCTTACTTGTGCTAGAATACTCCTCAAGTATCCAGATGTTTGATTCAAAACCACTTATCCTTGTGAATACTGATAATATCTGTGGAGATCAAACTCTGCATTAATGTGGATTTTGCTGCCTTTCACCCAGAAGGAGACACTTCTTTTCAGGTGGCTTGACAATTAAGTTGGATATCTGTCTAAAACAGAAGAATATTCAAGCTGATTTTTGCTCACTGCAGTCGGTGCTGGTTGTCACATGTTTTCTTGCTTCTGTGTCATGTGATCCAATAGCATAGCCCAGTATTTCCATTAGCAGGGATCATCTGTAATGTTCAGGGTACTGAAGATTGGGGGATTCATGTGTACTGTCCATAAGATTTTATTAGAAAACGTGCGTTTATGTGAAGGATACTTGTAAGTCTACAAACTAAAGGTTCTAATTGGATCTACAAAGGTAGATGGGCCTATACAAATATCATCAGAAGCTAGTGACACCTAGGTAGCAGGTTATTTAATGTTAAATGGTAAAGTGATATCCATGCAAAATGATCCTTTAATATAAAATACTTTGGAACCGATGGCCAAAGACATTCAAAACCAGATTTACTTTTGTGAGAAGTGGAAAGAGAAAATACTTAGACATTGAAGACAGACAAATCTGTAGCCTTACTTCAGAATCTGAGAACCTGTTCCCTCTCTCTCAAATAACATTGTTTTTGGTTGGCACTTATATTTCCTAAATAACTGGAGGAGTTTTGTTTCACAATGCTAAAGAAGTGTAATATTACGTCTCATTAAGGGATAGCTTTGTCTAATGAGGGTAATAATTGGCTGGTCTTGGCAAGTCCAGTCAGTTGCTCCACTTCTGCAATTTATTATTTCTGTTGTAGCTAAATGGGTTGTGTGAATAACGGGCTATTGGCTTAGTGTCACAGTGGCTGTTCCAGATTCTTCTTCAAAATTTCTCTTTCATGGTGAAGATCAGCATAGTCAATGTAGAAATTATTGTTGCGAATTTGTTGGGAGGTTTGTGTGTTTGAATAGTTAGTAATGAGTCATTTTGTTGTCAATGGTTTGTCAATAGGTTATTTTTGCAGCCAGGAAATTAGTGGGAACCTTGCTCTTTCCAGGCAAACTAAAGGGCACTTAGGAATTTTATATGTGAGGTCCTAACACATCTTATTTGTGTGCTGTGCTATATAATCTCGCTCTATAGTGATAACCTTTCTTAACTTTTCATGTGAGTGCCTCTTCATAAAATTGTAAGGTAAATAGTGAAGTAACTGAAGTAGCAACTGAGGTGTATTTTAAGTCCAATAAATTGTGTAAACAGGGGAAAAAAGAGCATTTTCCTGTTAGTAATGAGAAGCTTGACCAAGAGATGAGAGTAGAGCAACAAAGAAATATTCTTCTTAAGTGTCTTGAAAGCAAGAGGTGCTTTTAAGGGCAGATAATTTCCTAGTTTATACCTTCTCTAGGAGAAAAAGAGATAGATACAAATATATATACACACCTTCTATCTCAGTCATATACTGCTTCTTCTTGGCTTATTGTGTCAGCCTTGTATCAGCACTAAATTGGTGGGGGTAGAAGGGCATTTTATTATAAGAAAGAAAATGTCTTACGAGCATAAATATTTTGTACTGCTGACATAGATGGCAGCCAGCTACATTGAATTTGCTCAATTGGGACTGTGGAAAATCTCAACAGGGGAAAAAGAGAAACAGTTGGGAAGCTGATAATGGCTTCAGTTTTCAGTCAGATGTGCAGATTTCTGTTTCTGTTGTTGTATTGCAGTGTTGGTTTCTTGTTTTTAAAGAGCTAAATCTTTCAATATCCTGGTTATTTAACTTAGGCCAGGTACTGTAAGTTACTTTACCCTGAAGATGATGGTAAGCTTTATTAAAATAAGATGGTAATTAATTTAAATCTGGATGTCAGACTTTCTTTATTAGTTTATTATTCATTAGAAAAAATTAGTGCATTATCCCAAATTTATCCACAAAAATGGTAAGGCATGGTTCTGAAACATTTCTTAAGATGTACAAGGGTAGGCCTCTCAGACCAGGAATGTATATGACTTAATTGGTGTTAAAACAACAGCACAAAGTGAGCCAGGGGGAGAAGTATTTATATGGGAATATAAATATTCAGGTATAAGTAGTAAGAGAGATGTCCTACACTTGAATAAAGCAATGAGTGGAAGATTAAGAAAAGTATTTTCCATTTATTTTTGTATCATTTGGGAATAAAGAGAGGAAACTGTTTTTTGTGGAAAAGTGAAGGTGTACATGAATAAAATACTGTCAAATACTAAGAACTGTTCTAGGGTTCCCTGAGACTCGTAACTATTTTCCATGCCCCTCTTGTTCTGAAGCTTGGGAAAATTTCCCACTAGGACTGGTGTGTGTGTCTGTGTATGACTGATTAAAACAAAATAGATAAATTGACAGTAATGTGATTTGTGGGTGGCAGCAGGCCAGTCTTTTTAATTAGAACCTGTTTGCCATCTGAGCAGCTGCAGCCAAGGGGAAGATGGAGAGCACTCTGCTCACACCCATGAACAGAGAAGTCATTTCGCCTTTGCTGAGGCCAGAAAGGTTTATTGAATGATACAACCTTAAAGTGGCCTTACCAAAACGAGGCAAACTCTGTGCTGAGAAAGAGAATAGAAAACCTTTTGCCTTCACTTTTATTTTGGTGGGAAGTAATGCTTATTGTGTTTTCCAGAAGCAGAAACTTGGGAAATTAGAGAGGAGGATCTACCATTAACCAGCAGAGAATGCACTTTTAGATTTAAAGAAAGGATCAGTATGTTCTAAAAGTTTATAAAGCAGCTTTGTGTCCTTGTGATAACTGCTTTTGAGGTCCTCAAGCTTTCTAGCAGTTCACTTCAGCACTGCTATCTAAAGAACTACACAGAACTTGAGCGCTTTTCCTTCTAGCTCCTAGTGAAATGATGTCAGTGTGTGCTGCGGGGGAGATGATCCTCATCATGTAACTTGGGCATGCACTTTGTCTTCTGATGTACATGTTCAATACATGGATTTCGATAACAGCAGAAGCATGTGTGTCATCTCTGACCTCGTTTTTAACACATTCGGGTTCTATCTTAAGGGATTTTTATACATATATATGTATGTATACTTTATACCACTGGTGCATGAAAGCGTAAAGTTTTTTTATGAAACTTCTCAGTGAGAAGACTGATATATATATATAATGCTTGTATTAGCATCTATACTCACAAAATAGTAAATATGTTGTTTAAGGCTTCTTTCTCACTTGACGTTCAAAGAAATTCCACAGCAAAGGATTGGATTCCATATTTAAACAGGAGGAGAGTACCCTCTATGGTTAAATCCCACAAGGAACTCCCATTTACCTCTTGTTTTCTGCCACCAGACTTTGTACCTCCAGAAGGGCATAGAGCTTGATGTAATGTGTTAAACATCTATATTTACTTACTTTTAAGTAAATAACTGCAAATTAAATCAATAGATCATTTAATTTTAATACTGCTTACTATAAATTCAACTTAGACAAAAATGGCTAGTTGAATACATCATTATTGAAATGGTAGGAATATTTTTAATCAGGAAACAGTCATGTTTTCTGGAGTGCTGCAGTCTTGAAATACATGCATTTTCTTTGAAGAAATGCATAGTCAGATATGCAAAATTATTCAAGCTGCCCTTTCCTTTTGGGAAGTATTTGCTCAATATGGTATTGGACTACCTTAAGTCTAAGCTAATACAGTGAATGATTAAAAAAAAATATCAATGTCCCTTACTGTAGATTAAAGATCTGTAAATCTGACAAGCCCGTGCTGAGCTCTGGATTTAAAATCTTAAACTTTGTATTTTATTTTTCCATCTTGCATAGTGAATTAGCAGTTGAATGAGCTCAGTTGTGGACCAACCTGTCTCTTACGATGTGCAGGGCAGTGTATGGCAATGATCAGCTGGCAACCAGTGAAGTCTGGAGTAATCTGTGACAGCCATCTGAGAGAACTGGATAGTCTGTATAATTTTGATGTTACTCAATTTTGTAGTCTTTGTCTTCTGCTCCTTCAACTGTCATGTACATAAATCAGAATTGTGATTTCTTTAGTACTGTTAAACTGTTTCATGATAGTATTGCATTAAAACGTGCTTGGCTGGCATTTTTGTGTGCTCTGAAATTTGCATATCCTCGGGCAAGATATTTATTTTACATTCTGAGTTAGTTATATTGCCTCTTATCTAAATGCTTAACAGCCTTTTTGTTGAAGATTAGACATATAAAGCAATTCATGGTTATAAATCTATATATAGAACACTTTAATTTTACTATTTTCTTCTACAGTAACATAATAGACATTAAGTGTTTTTTATCTTAGAAATTAGGATATAATATACGGCCAGGGATTTAAAGTAGGCCTAAAGATGTGCATGGGATCAACTTCCCTTTCTTCTGGATGGAGGTAAATAGAGAAAGAAATGGTGTTTTGATAGTGACCAGATGGGTGTGTTTTAAAGAGTGGCTTGCCTTTGAGTACATGCTAAACCTCAAGTTTTTGTAATTCAGGACCTTGTGAATTGGTGAAGTTGGGAACCTACAGCCTAAGTTTGGAGACATTTAAAATCATAGTACCTTTTGAAACTCTTGATTCTAGTGTTTAAATTAAATTGCTTAAAGTGTTTGACTTCAGTTGCAAACGTTTATGGATCATTGTGGGTTCTTAGCCTGTCTGAAAGTTGAGATTGTAGCGAATTGACTTAAGAGCCAATTGACTGAAAAAAGTTGTGTAACTTTGAATTTGCCTGTGCCTCTTTAGCTCTCAGGGTAGGGTGAGAAGCCAGTCAGAAATGTGCTTGAGTGTGTGTTCTTTTAGAACCTTCTCGGCTTGTCACATTTACAGTGCATTTGACTAACTGGTCAAAAGCCGAGTTTTCAACCCAGACATCTCCTCTTGACCAAACAAGCCCAAGCATGTAAGCCCAAGATAAGGATAAGAGTTCCCAAATCTAAAAATAAGTTGTGCCTGTATTTGTGGTGAAAGCATAATACAAGGTCATAAAATACTATTTTTGGATCAAACATTCAGCAGTGTCACTAAGCTTTTTTTTTTCCCCCCCCGTATCAAAACCTCTTGGCATCTGATATTAAACTTGCTCTAGCTCTGTGCTGGGAGATCTCTTGGATGCTAGGCAGCTTCAGAACTGCGATTTGCAAATTCTGAATGTTTCTCCCCTCACCTCCCACTCACAAAACAGCTCTGTCAGTGCAACTTTCTGATTTTGGAATATAGCTAATGCCCTAGGTACTGCAGTTGACAGATACTTCATAATCAGGGTGTTTAGTGGTAGGAGGTGATAAAGGGGAACAAATTAGAAATAGTGTGAGGAAACAAGGAGAAAAGAAAGCAAGGTAGGTAGGGGTTGTAACAAATTATTTTACTTCTTGCTACCCAAACCAGGAGTTCTCACTGAAGAGGGTAGAGTTAGGGACTGTGATGCTGCAGCAGCAGAATGTTGGAGGGAGGATGTATATAATGAACTGATTTAACAGAAAAGGGGCTGATGTAACCATAAAATGGAACTTGTACTGTGTCACTGCTCAGGCATAAAAGTGATTGGCAGGAGGCCCCATGCACGAAGTAAAATCCTGTCTTCACCAATGTGGAAAATTATGGTTTCAACTGCAAAAGGAGGTAAAGCTTGGAAGGAATTAGCATATCTCTAGCACCGAGTGGCATCTGGAACTGAATGGCTGGGTTAAATCATTCAGTAGTGATTAATGAGGCTCATTGCTTAGGTTGTACAGCCTTTAAAAATTAAAAGGAGTAATTTAAAACTAGATGCAAAGCAGAAAGAAGGAACCATTGCTGCCGTTTACCTCTTGAATACAGAAGGTGGAATAAAGTCTTCCCTGCCTTTTGATACAAGGAGAGCGCTGTTAAGTGCTGCTGTTAAGATTGAAAACTAAGAAATGAACTTCTGAATAATTGTTCTGAGCTACATTTTGTGATTTTTTCATTTTAAACGTCTATGCAGCAATCAGGGCTTTGAAATGGGAAGGAATGTGCAGCACAGAATTTTGCTGCTGGTGAGTACTTGGCTTAGAAAACTTCAAAAAATAATGATTTCTCTTTCTCTCCCACTCATGAGTGTTAATCTGCGTTGCCTATAGGGAAAGCAAAATATTGAAACATTTAAGTTGAAACAAGATTAGAGTCATACAGAGCACTAACTTTTCTTGAGAGTGATTCTGGCAGTTGCTGAGCAGAATGGTAATGTAGCCTGGTATCATATCAGGAGTAATGTTCTGAATGTTCAAAGGCTGTTATTCTGTAGGAGGATTACAGTATGATATAAACACACTTCTGTTCACTTCCAAGTTTTTAGTGGGGTGAATAGAGAAACCAGTGAAGTGTGTGTTCAAGTGTTAAGGTGGTTTGTTTTTTTTTCTCAGAACTGTAAAAAGAAGCAAACAATGGCATCATTTGTGATGCTGTTGCTTAAAACAGTTGACCTTTCTGCAGCAAGTTTATAGGGATAGAAAATAAAAGGGAACTAGGCCCTTCTAGAATAAGGTATTCTTACTAAAGTAGAATTCTTCTTTAATTTCTGTCTGCTAGGGACTTAGGTTCCCTAAACTGTCTTGCTGACAAATTTCTGCTCAGAGCACTTTTGGCTTTGGATTGCCAGGTTGTTTTAATTTTAATGTCTGTCTTAGTTTTCTTTTAAAATTTGTTTTTTTGGGGGAGGGAATGGTGGTGTGTTCAGCAGAAAATAAGGAAGTAGGTTCTTGTTTCTGTCTTGCTTTTTTGTTTGTTTGGGGGTTTTGTTTGCTTGTTTGTTTTTAAAGCTAAATGATTGCATCTTTCTTATCCGTATACTTATGTAGTATTATTATTATGACCATAATATGGAAGAAGACTGTTTAACCATTTAATCCCCATCCCTGCTCCAATACTTCATGTCAGATGGGATTATTTTTACCATTGTTGGGACAGCCAGGCTAGGGGTGGTTGACTTGGTACTTTAACGTTGTGATCAGAAAGAGTGAATGTTATTTGCACAGTCGACTTTTAGGTTTTTCTAATTCTCTGACTATAAGGTTTATTGATACTGTGAATGATTTTTTACTAATAGTTTTGATTTTTTTTTTTTTTTTTTTTTAAGAGT
>VXBX01001802.1:660240-676206 GCA_013400415.1 Scytalopus superciliaris
TTTTTTTAATATGAAGTAATATCCTTGGGAGATAAAGTAGGATCAAAAGTCATTTCTATTTAAGAAGTTGAGTTAAATGTTGTCAGTGTTAATGCTGCAATTTTGCTAATATTTGTACCCAGTGAAATGACTTGGCAGTCTTGAGGACTAATGCCCAGTTTCAGGGCAGGTGTTAGACCAAACTCTTTTCCTCCTAAGCTTAATTTTCTATGTCCTTACAGACCAAGTCAGAACAGTAGAGACCTGTTTTTTTCCTAGGGTGAATTAAACTAAAGGAAACAATGTTCAAGGCCAGGTTAGATGGGGCTCTGAGCAACCTGCTTCTAGTGGAATGTGTCCCTACTCCCAGCAGCAGGATTGGAAGTGCAAGATCTTCAAAGTCCCTTCCAACCCAGGCCATTCTATGAATGTTTCCACAGTTTGGTTGTGAAAAGTGTCAAAGGGTGTGCTAGTGCGCACTCCTGCCTGAAAGACTATGTGTAGTTTTCTCAGTTTTCATAGATATGGCTGTTTCAGAGATTAGTCTATCCGGCATGTAAGCATATGTACTTAAACTTGAAACTTAAAAAACATTCTGCTCGTAAATCAGCAGAATTTTTTGGTGAAAAAGGCGAAAAGTGAATTGGAGTTTTTTGTCTGAATTGAACCTGATGTAGGGACTCAAAATCTTTAAACAGGTCCTTTTGGAAATGGTACATTTAGACAATGGTTCACATCATGTATTCACCACTTCTTGCTATTGTGTTGTGCAGGATATCAGCAGATCTGTAAGGGCTTGGAATCTGGAATTATTAATCAAGCAGGATTTTCCTTCACTTTTGTTTTGCACTGATAGAATAAAGATGCTATTATGGGTTGTTTTGATTTGACCTAATGTAAATGGCCACCTGTTTAACCTAAGGTTCAGGTTGGTTTTGGGTTGTTTTTTTGTGGTTGTGTTGTGTTGTAGTTTGGTGATTGTTGTAGTTGTTGTTTTGGGAGTTTTCTTTGTTTCTTTTTGTTTTGATTAATAAATCAACAGTTAGGCTGCCATGAAAGCTGTGGAAGAAGATCATAGCACCCAACCATCGGAAGAAATAGCTATCTGGGAAGCATTCAGCAGGTGATCTAATTAATTCTTCTCTGTGTTAGGCCTGTCTAATACCTTGGCCACCTTTTAATTATGTGCATTCAATAAAAAGTAGGTGCTACTTTAGCTGTATTTGGGTTTTAAGGAAATGTTGCTGCACAAAGAAACTTGACACAGAGTTTGAAGAACAAGATTTATTAAAATAGCTACATACATACATTTGAAATAATTTTAACGTTTTGGGTGTAGCCTTGGAACCCGACTGCATTCAACAACATGAATGGAAAATCATAGAGTGTAGCCAGTATTATCTTGCCATCATAAGGAAGTGGTTTTACTCTCACAGTTGAAGGAATGTTGTGTTAGGGATAAATTTATATATCCTTTAACAGTGAAGCACTAGTTCTGTTTGCTTTTCTGTGTCTGTGTGTACATTTGAATATACGAAAATTAGTGTTAAAATTGGTGTTAAAAAACTCCACTAACAATAAATTAAAAAAAACCCCAAACCAAAACATAACAGACTTCTTTATCCCTCAGTATCATCTATTAGGGATTGTTGAGAAGTATTGGATAGTCTCTTAATCTTTCCTGTTGATGTGTATTACAGGAAACATGACATTTGATTGTTAAAATGGTTCAAGTGCTCTTCCTGTGACAAGTTTTGGATACTTACAGATATAGTTGGGAATATGAGTTGGATTTGTTTGTCCCTGGTAGGAATGCTGAATAACATTAGTTTTCATAATAGCAGTACTACTACTAACAACAAAAAAATACTGGTTTTGTGTATCAGTATTTCTTACTGCCTTATTATTTTGGAATTGTGTGGGAACTGTCACACCTGCTTGGAATGTGTTAGTATTAATCATGTAACTTTTAGTATATCATTTGTGATTGAAATCTGCAAGATTGCACATTTTCTCAAAATAAAGTAAAGCATTTTTCAATTTTAGGAGCAGTAGGAAGAGAATTCTTGAGGTTACATTTATTAGTAATATGTTTCCTCTCACTGTATTAAGATATCCTCACCACAGTGATAAAATCTTAACTATTTTGATCATATTTTCCCATCTTTTTTGCTTTGAAAAGTTTTAAGGAGTAAACCTTGTAAGCAGAGATTATATTAGTTTCTGAAGATAAGCTCTTTCTCTCCTTCCTTACCTACTATGAAACGAAAACTATTTGTCATGGGAATAAACTTCAAAGTTAAGTTTGTACACTGAATAAATAAAATCATGCAAAATCATTAAGTGCTTGTTAAGAACAATGAAGTTAGAGGCTCCATATGGCAATTTCATAGTTCAGTGTGTGTCAGAAGTTAGAGAGAACTGATTTTGGGAAGAGTATAACTAATATTGTACTAGATTAGGCTGTTTTCAGGTCTAACATAATTCAGGGTAGATAGCTTAAATTTTATAGTATTTTTGAGCAGATACATAAATAGTCAGTTATTGCTTAATTGTCAGCTTCAAGTCCTTAATAAATTTTAGCTCTTTCTATGTAATGTTGATTTTTTTTTTTCAATAGTTGAATGCAAATAATAATGACTGTGTCTTGTACAGCTTTCTTCACTTACATTGTCTTTTCTCCAAAGGCTTTTGTAGAAAGGAAACGAACCCTACTGGATTATTTTAGTGTGTCTTGAACATAAAAATGTCTTGCTTCTAATAAATTTAAGTGTCAGAATTTACTATATAATAAGGAATGTTTCTTAGAGATATTAGGCAATTATGTTTCTTTCTTCTTGAGTGTACTTGTGTTCTAACTATGGATCTAGGTTATTTACTGGATCTTTAAGTTTCAGACTTGAATTCACTGTCCTGAGGTAAAAATCTCCCTTCCCTCCTTCCTTCCAAAATCTTTATATTGCTTCGGATTCCTTGTTTGACATAGGTGAAAGGATGTCCTTATTCTTACAGATCACAAACTGCCTTATCTTATATTCATGATATCTAGTTATTTAGTTTGAATTAGATTCATCCCTGTATAAAATATTAAATATAAGTATATTGTGATTTTTTTTTTCCTTAACATATTTATCCTTTTCATGAATAGCCAATAGTTCTGACAATTCTCAGCAACTCCTTTTAGACAGGCCTTTAATCCTCTACTACTGCGTGTCTCCTTCATTAGAAATACAAGTTTAGGCATGCTAGAGAAGAGGGGAATTTTTTCTCTGAGAAAATATTCAGCCTTAAAGAAAAAATGAAGTTTCTTAAAGTGTCATTAAAATAAGAAAGCTTATATATAATTAGAGAAAGAGAAAAGATATAATTCTTGTGTGCATTTAAACAGCTTTTTAGATTTTGGGGAGCTTCAGATAGGAGACTGTTGCTTATAAAATGTATTTTCTGTTCCATTATAATAGAAAATGCCATTTTAAAAATATATAATTACAAGCAATTCATTACCCCTCACATCCACATTTCTAAGCATTTTGGTTAGAGACACCAATTGGAGCATTGCTGTGGTGGTGCCACAGTTTCCTTAGGAAATGCCACTCTTCCCTATTCTTATTGCTCTACCTTACTTGATTCTGCTCTGAGTGAACACAGGGCCTCACTGCTCCTATTCCTTCTCTTTCCCTAAAGGAAATGCATGTCCAGCAGCATAAAACGGAATGAATTAAACACCTTTTGTATAAACAGCAGGAAGAGCGAGGAGCTGCCTTTCTGTTCTGTGTATGTGTCTCTCTCAGGCTGTGGTTCAGTAGAAAGCAAATTATTTTTCAAGTAAAGATAGCTGACTTCAAAACACGCGCACACACACACAAAGTCTGGAATTTGGTTTTATAAGATGATTGATGAAAGTAACAGTATTTCATGAGTTGTTTATAGCACTAGTCTTAAATAGAGTATAGCAAGAGGTTTCTGCCTTTTTTAGATTAAGATCCTATGTAAATGCAAAAAAATCCTTGCACATGATATGTATATCCATTGTAATTAATTTTTATGTCAAACACTGTAAAGGTGATGATGGTTCCTCATTGGTGCCATCATAGCAGACTGATCCTCTAAGAATAACCTCATGGGGGGTGATGGGGCTTGCAACTTGAAGTTCAGGATCTGTCTTCAAGGAAAGACCAAAGATAGACTTGTTAATGACAGGTGGTAGCAGAAAGGATGTTTTGGAGCTTTGTGTCGTTGCTATTTTATATACTGTGTTTTCTCCATATATATATGTGGTGTTTGGTCAGATTTAGATCTTACAACCGGGTCAAGGTCTTGCTGCCTTCCTTTACCCAAGCTTGACTCTCTGCTCACCTCCAGGAGCTATTGCCTGTCTTGAAGTGCTTCCTTTGGGTTCTTTCAGAAGAGCTTTCCCTTCTAACACAGTAACAAAAAGAGGGAAAATGCTCTTGAAAATACCTTTGCTGTGCTAGTGCAGGCATAGTTATAACCAATGAATCTTTTGTAATTAAAGCAGAAACTGTGTGACTCAGATTTTGTGCTAGGCAGGTGGAATGCTTTGTTGTGGGTAATTAAATTATAATTCTTCTGCTCTTAGTTCTTGACTGTTTTCCAAGGAGTTTTCCGACCATATGCATTACCTGTGATAAGACCAACCTTGTCTCTGTTTGGCTTATGCATTCCTTTTTACATGACTAACAATTAAGATTATCAGAATGTCTGTCCTCTCTGAAGATGAGTGTTCTGTGTTAAACATCTGCCTCCACTTCAAAGAACAGGGTTCAACTACTTTGATTTAATTTTCTTATTGGAGAGTTAAAGTATGACAGTGGGATGGACTCAGACTTTCTGAATGTTCTAAATATTTCTGAGAATTAAAAGTGCTTTTTTGAGCTCCTTGCTGCCAAAAGGACAGTTTAACGTTATTGCTACAGCTCACTTTAATCAGTGAACCAACAGTGAGGAAGAGAGTAATCCTAGGAATATGTATTTTTAAAGTATATGCAGTTTTTAGTAGAGTATAATAACATACACTTGTTGAATTTAGACAGATGGATGCCATTTAATAGCTGATGTGTAATTCTGAATAAATACAAAATCAACCTTGTTCCTAATGCACTTAGCTATTCTGTCAAAATCTAGCTATTTTTAACCTACCAGTTTTTATGAAAATACCTTGTGCTACAATAGTAATATTTTAATTCCAAAATGTGTTGCTTTACTTTTTATTTTTCTTTTGGTGGTGGTTTTTTTCCTGCTGCAAGACTCCCTCTCAGTAGAAACTAACGAAGTTCATTTCAGGGTTTGTGAAGGGTTCTAAATTCAATGTGTCTTCCGAATATCTCATTTATTTCTGTTGGCATCAGACACTTCTGGAATGTCATGTCAGAGAATTAAACCAGGTAGGTTTGAAATTAAAGCATTTAAGAATGAAGAGTCTATTACTTAAAATTACTTTAAAAATAATAAAGTATGAACATGAGGCAGCAGTGTGGCTGAGGAGGCTGATGGCATCCTGGCTTTATCAGCAGTAGGGTGACCAGGAGGACCCGAGCAGTGATTGTCCCTGGTGAGCCCACATCCTGTGTTCAGTTCTGGGCCCCTCGCACTACAAGAAGGACAATGAGGTGCTGGAGCATGTCCGGAGAAGGGCAATGGAGATGGGAAAGGGTCTGGAGCACAGATCGCATGAGGAGCAGCTGGGGGAGCAGGGCATGTTTAGCCTGGAGAAAAGGAGGCACAGGGGGGAACTTCCACTTGCTGCAACTCCCTGAAAGGGGAGTGTAGGCAGGTGGGGATCATTCGCTTCTCTCAGGTAATAAGTGCCAAGACAAGATAAAACTGCCTCAGGCTGGGCCAGGGAAGGTTGAGTGGCCATTGGGAAGTTTCTGTGGAGAATGGTGTGGTCAGGCACTGGAACAGGCTGCCCAGGGAGGTGAGAGAGTCACCATATCCCTGGAGGTATTTAAAAGATGTGCATGTGTGGCATTTGGGGACATGATTTAGTAGTGGACTTGGCAGTACTAGTTGAGCTTCATGTTCTTAAAGATCCTTTTCCACCTAAATGGTTCTGTGACTGTGTTAGTAGGAAGTAGACATTGTGCAGTAGCAGAGGGAGGAGCATAGGCAACCGTGACTTCCAATTTTAAATGTTCTATCAGAGAGAAAACAGCGCTGTCTGTTATCAGTTCCTACACAAAAGCAAGGGTGCAGCAGGACTTTGACAGGAAAGCCATCAGGTCTGAGCTTTTCACCTGGGAAGGTCAGCTGTCCCATGTGGGGTTTTATAAGTCCATGTCTACCACAGTCGAGAACTGCAGCACAGACTGCAAGCTGTGCCATCAGCAGTAGCTGCTTTTATGTGATATGTGCAAAAAAGGACCTTGTATTGGAAAGTCAAATAAACTTCTTAATGTACTTCTCTTTTGTTTATATTGAGTTTTTAAGTGGCTTTTTGTAAACCCCATCACCATACTGCTGCTGCCAAAGTGACTAATAGATCTATTGACACCATCTGTCTAAGGAATCCACAGCCGCTCTTTCCAAGTCTGGTTTAGTTTTCAATAGAAAAGCATTCTTTATAGGAAGAATTATTTCTGTGTTCCTCTTTTCTCTTCTGCTGCCATTTCCCTCCCAAGGATCCTCAGTGGTGATTCACACTGGAATTTCCCTCAATTTCTCTTTCCTTTTGCACATCCAGTAAATTTCTCTGTTGATTCTCCAGTATTGTATAATTTGTTGGCAAGTTTTATCACAGTATAGGAGCTGTAGGGCAATCTGGACAGAAATAAAACATGAATAGCTCATTTTGCAGGTAATTCTTTTAAACTGTTTTGTTCTTTTGGAAACTATTTGATGTATATAGATAATATTTTTACAGCTGAACTGCATTAACCAAATTTAATAGCGTATCTTCTGAAATATTTCTGCTTAGTGGCAGAAAAACCTATTTGTGCAAAAGGGAGTTAAATTGTACTTAATACTTAGAATATCCATTTCTTTAAAAATTATTCAGTTGAGTAATATAAGGATGTGGGAGAGGAGAAAAGCACAGACAGGTTGACATGAAGTGTTCCAGAAGTAGCCAACACTGCTCAGTCTTACCATTTGTGGTTGGCAGAAGCAGCATGAGGCTCGAAGCAAATGACATTGTTAATGGTGATGATTTAGAGGGACTTTTGTATACATTTTTATTCAAATGTATGCTTCTGGAAAGATGTTCTGAAGCATGGTGGTGCTTTAGCTTGTGACTCACTGGGCTGCTCACCACTATCTGAAAGTATCAGATCAGTCTTCAGAGCAATAGTGATTGTTTGTGCATGCTGAAAGTTCTAGGAACTCAAAGCAGAGTTTGTGGTTTGTAAATGAGGACCTAATCAAGAGAAGAGAGTATTTCTGTCATGAGTTAATCTAATGAGTTTTATTTAAAAGAAAAAGGTTTGGGTGGGCAAAAAAGAAAAAAAAGGCAGCAAGCTAGGTAAAGATCAAAGCTGGGCCAGCTGTGGGCAATTCCAGGGTATGATGATGCCATTGTGAGCACTAGAGGTTATGGGACGGGGGAATAACTTCTCTCAGGTAATGACTTAAGGTTTAGTTGTTTCATAATGAATAAATTTCTTGTGTTTGGCTGATGTGTGGTTCTTACTTTCATAATGTTTAACTTGGGTTAATATTAGACAATCTTGAGTCTTTAAGTTAGGAAGTCAATACTATAGGTACTTTCCTGATTAAAGTGAGCCACCTGACCCATGTCATCTCTAATGGTAATGAGAAATCTAAGTTCATCTGCTGACAAATTTTCCATGACTCTACTTTTTTGATAACAAAAGTCCAAGTATAACCAGAATTTAGTAGTATTTTGCTTAGCTCTATTCCGCAAGTATGTTCTAACCCTATGAATATCATTTGCAGTAAATTATTTGAAAATAGCTGTTGTTTGTGTCCATTGAGTTTCTTCAAGGATCACAGAGAAAGAGCCAAACTATAAATAACTTTTAGGATTCCTGCACTGGTCTTCCTCACGAAGATGCTATAATATTGCAAGATTCTTGTTCTTCTGTCCTGCAGAATTGGTTGGCCTGCTATTTCTGTAAGCATTCATGGGATTTCTTCTTCTTGCTAGGTTTGAAGGACAGGAGAAAGTAATTGTATTCTGCTAAATTTATTTATTTATGGCACTAAAACTAGCTATTGGACATGATGATAGGAGCAAAGCAAAGGCATAATCTATGTCTTTGTAGGTCAGTCTTCATCTTCCCCCCCTTACTTGTTTAAGCAGACATTATATTTTGGGCATTTTTATGAAGAAATTTATGGGATACATCTCTCAGGCACTGCATTTGGTTCTGCAGACCTGGGCAGGTCCTATAACAATAATTTGGGAAGGACAAGAAAAACTGTGGGTTTTGAAAATACAAAGATGGGGTATAGTGAATAAAAATCTTTTTCTCGGATAACTTACAAGTCTGTATTATAAAGGAGCTGATGTTTTGTGGGGGGGAAAATAATCTTATTTTGGTTAATAGAAGAGTATTTTTTAATTTATTTTTGGTTTCATATTCAGTTACCAGGAGGTAGTTTCAAGAATACTCCTACTTTTTAAAAATGGCTTTGTGTTACTCAGTCATCCCTTTTGCTGAGACCTGATCACAAGCAAGAGTGAGCCAATGGTGGTTTCATCAAAGATGGTGAAAATTTATGACCTTACTAACGAAGGAAGGGAATGTCTGGCAATTTAATAAATTAAAAGTGCAGTAATAAGTAATATTGTCTTCAGCATCACACCATATTGCTTTGGATGCAATGTGGCTTTGAACTTTAAAGAGAAAACTGAGAGGGGACCCCATCAATGTCTGTCAGTGTCTGCAGGGAGGTGTCAGGGGATGGACCAGGCTCTGCTCAGTGGTGCCCAGCAATAGGACAAGAGCCAGCGGGCAGAAACTGATGCACAGGAAGTTCCATCTGAACATGAGGAAGAATTTCTTTACTGCACAGGTGACTGAGCACTGGAACAGATTGCCCAGAGAGGGTGTGGAGTCTCCATCACTGGAGATATTAAGGAAGCATTTGGATGCAATCCTGTGCCATGTGCTCTGGGATTACCCTGCTTGAGTAGGGAGGTTGAACAGGATGACCCACTGTGGTCCCTTCCAACCTGACCCATTCTCTACTATATAGATCTTTGTGAAGGATGTATAGTAATTTGCCAAGTTCAACCACATTTCCTTTCAAACTTTTTTACCTTCATTTTGTTTCTCCTTCACGAAAGGACACACCTTCATATGCAAGACAGAAAAAAGCCCTGTCATCTGGATGCAGCAATTTGTTGACCTTAAAAGTAGAAAAGGAGCATGTATAAGGCACATAGTAGAGCTTTCTTTAAAGGATTCCCTGTTATGAATGTCTGTCCTATTTTATCTGTGTGAAGAAATCTTTCATCTTGAGAACAGTACCTAACTTATAATGCCATCCTATCATATTTTGATTGAGAGCTCAGCTTAAAAATATATTTACTTGGAGGAAATGGGCCAGCCAGCTTTACTGTTATAACTAAGTTATGTTTTATTTTAATAATGCTTACCTTTTATCATTTGTAGAAATCTCAAAATTGTATGGATTACTATTTAATTTAGAGTAGTTTCTGGTGAACATGTACAGTCATATTGTCTGCAGAATTTCTTAAGGAAATTTTGTTTTATTTTTGCAAATGACTTAGTCAAGGAGGGATACTAATTACTCCAAATTTTTAACAATCTCTATATTCAATTGCTGGAATTTGCCTTTTCCTTCTTCCCCTTGCATGAAGTAATTCTTAGGAGTAGTTTCTTTTTTCCAGGACTGTGAAACTCCAGTTCCTCTGGGCTGTTGTCTCCACTAGTGCACTGTCTTACCTACATTGGAAGCAATGCACTATTAGCAATGCACGATTTACCACTACAGTTTTGTCTACCCCTCCAGATTTTTTTTTTCACCATTAGTTATTAGTAGAGTTATTAATAGAGTTCTGTCTCAGTGGCGAGCCAGCATGGTGTAGGGTGAGTGATAGGTATTTATAAGGAATAAATACTTAAGGGGAGGGAGGTTGGGGAGAATAGTATCTTAGTGAAGGAGAGCATGTAAATTGCTGCATAGAGAGGGGACTGCAATGAGCAGTACTAATAAGCACACAAGGCTTTGGGCATTTGCATTCCCAGCAGTGTTCTGTGGAGATGGTCTCTTTAGCATTACTTGTCTTTTCACTTCCTGTCCCCTGCTAATTCATTCTTGTCATAGTGAGAGCTTTTAATGTAAAAGTAACGATTTTTAGTGATTCATTCTGGGCTTTATGACAGCATTAACAGGAAAATGGGGATTTTCTTCCTCCTGAAGTATGCCAAGAAAGGCTTTTTTCAAGGTCAGGGGTGTTCTTTTCTATGGCTTGATGCTGCATGTTTATATGAGTGTTCTTTTTGCTATTAAGCATTAAAGATACTTACTTAAACTAGGATGGAAGATGTTTTTTGAATCTGTTGTTTTGTTTCAGGGTAGTGACTTCAAATTTGTGTTTTATGAGTTGGATTTGTGGGTATATAAGAGAAAGACTATAGTCTGCGTTGGCCCACCAACCTCCTGTGACTTCTTGTGAAAGAAGATAATCTGGTTAAGGCATTGCAATTAATTGAGGCTGAAGAACTGCAATTCTCTTTTTTTCTGGGGGGGAGGGGAGTGTTATGTGTGTTTCGTGGTTTTGTTTGGTTGATTTGTTTTTTTCTTTATTACAGGTGAAATTTCAAAGTATTATCAGCTAGTATTTTATCAAGGTCAAGGAAGGAGAGATCTCTTGCATTTAGTAAATGAGGAATAGAAAACTGTATTTTATATCTGTTTCCTTGGGTCAATCTTTTTTAAAGATGGGAGCTATTAGGCTATAAGAAGGATGGGATGAGGTGCTTGAGATAGTGTGCTGCATTCATGTTTAAGTAAACACTCAATGTACAGCTTCCTGTTTAATTGCTTACTTGATTACTTCCAGTCATCATAACACAGTACTGTGCTCTTAGAGCTTGAAACTTGCATAACTTGGTAAATGTTCACTGAGGTAACCCATTTGATTTCCTGTGCATGCAGGCATACTCTAACAGGTAGAGTTCTATGGCCAAGGGATCAAAGGAAAACCAACCAAACAAAACCTGTCAATACTCTTTTCTAAGCAGTATATTAAGTTTTCAATTTTTTAAATCACCTTTATGGATTTAGGCACTGGAATGCCATTGAAATGCACTGGGACTTAGTGCTTAGTCCCTTTTTATTGCTTAAATCTGTAAATTGGTGATCTCAGGATAGGTATGTAGGCACGTTTATTTTTATTTCTTTAGGAAATAGTATTGCTAATGTAATGACAAAGGTACAGACCATGGTGAAAGTGGCTTTAGTTTCTAGGAACAGGCTTGTGTAGGGTCTGTTGCATTTTTGATACTGTGAGTGCACTCTGAGACCTTTAGAGAAGGCTGTGTACTAACTACATGAAACACTTAGCATGTATAATGTGTATAGAATGGCAGCTTGAATGTGTATTATTTAGTATCTTTAACTTATGTCATTAGAAGAGTAAATGCTTTTTTCAGTTTCAGAGTGCTCTAGTCTGTCATGTAGAAAAAGGTCTTCGATTATTTTTTTTAAGTAATTTTTTATACCTGATTGAAACCCTGTCTTCTCTCTGCTGTTTTTCAAAGTTACTTAGAAATTCTTGTTTGATTCAACATTTCGTCCTGTGCTGTCAATTTATGTCCAATTAAGATGTTCTTCCATTTACAAGGTTTTAGTAGTTAAGCGTTTGTGCAGAAGTTGGTCTCTGTTCATATAAATAATACAAGGTGAAAGCTCCAGGAGCTGGGCTTTAACCTGATCCCCTGTGCCTTTCTTCATCAGTTAACAGATGACTTTCTGGAGATTTACAAGTACAAACATTGAACTTTTTTCTCTCATAATGCTGCATGGTCAATTAAGAACTAATAAAACAACTAGATGAAAAATGGTCCTTTTTATGCGAGAGAGAGTCAGGAGGGTTTCATTCTTAAAGCTGTATAACCTGACAATTTTCAGAAATTTTCAGCTTTGGCTCAGACCAAAGTTTCCTGTATTTTTAAGCAGAATTCTCTGTTGAGTGGACTTCTCTAACAATGTTGCAAGTTTATCAGCATTTATAATTAAAAAAAAAAAAAAAGTGATATGGTGCCTTGTTATTTTTGGAAAACCTGTTGAATATACAAAATATCTTTTCAAGGGGAATAAAGCTACATAACAAAGCAGTTGTGGAATTATAATGTTGATTTGTAAGAACAGTTTTTTGATTGCACTGATTGTTGTGACATCATTTGATTTTTACCGATAACTAAGTACTAATATTAAAAGAACCCACAACGTGTTTTCTGTTCAGCAGTTAAGCTTTGTGAATCTGTGTTGTCAGCTCAGCTGTTTCTGCTGGGACTTTTGCTTTCTGAAAAGTGCTTCTTGATCCTTTAGTGTCAGAGCATTGCCTAAATGGCTAATGGAACTAAAACTGGCATGGAACCACTGTTAGAGATAAGAGAAGAAATAAAAAACTTGTGATCATTTTGATCAGATAACATACTCTTTTCAGCGTTTGGTTTAGTTCTGTTAGTTATAGCAGTGCTACACAGATTTTAGTATGTTGAGCTGCTAGAGGTTTCCATGAATGGATGGATAAATATAGAATTGTGGAATGGTTTGGGTTGGAATGGCCTTAAAGGTTATTTAACTCCAACACCCAGGCCATGGGCAGGGAACCTTCCACTAGACCAGGTTGCTCCTTGTTCATCCATGTCAGCCTCCTGGCATTCCTCCCTGATTTCCTCTTTGTTCGTAAGCCTGGAGAAAACAATCTTTGAATATTATCCAGCTTGTTTGGGCCCTTTTTCCCACCAGGGCTCTACCCCATGGTGATCTTCGAAGAGACCAAAGTCTGCTCTTCTGAAGTCCAGAGTAGTGAGCTTGCTTGTCACCCCCCTAGGTGGAATTTGAGATTCTTGGGGCAACATTTCATAGTCACTGAAGCCAAGGCTTCCCTTGAGCTTCATGTTGGTGAGAACAAGGTCCAGCAGAGCACCTCTCTCTGGCTCCTCTGTCACTTGGAGAAGGAAGTTGTCATCAGTGCGTTCCAGGAACCTTCTGGCTTGCCTGTGCCCTGCTTTGTTGTCCCTCCAACAGATATTGGGGTGTTTGAAGTTCTCCATGAGAGAATTTTTGTCCATCTGTTTTCTGAAGTTGAAATACTTAGGTTAAAGTTAGGATCCAGAAAGGACTTACATACTTGAAGTGAAACACTCTCTAAAACTGCTGTTCTGAAACCTCCATCATCTATTTCCTGATCACAAGGAAGCCTAAATTCTGCTTCCCAACTTTCTGTGCCCTTCTTTATGCCTACTACTTTCCCAATGATTTTGAGGACTTTCTGTCCACTAACACATTATATAACTGCTTGTCTCAGACCTACCAAACTGGATTTCATAAGTAAGTCGTAATTGCTTTCTTCCAAAATTGGTGTTTTAACTACTTTGCATAAAATTGATCAATAGCCCTTGGAGTGAAAACTTCTTTGTTTGCTGGTGTTCTCTAATTGCTGATACAAATGGCCCCCTCACCACCTTTCTCAAAGTCTTCTCTGGAATAAGTAGTCTTGTCTCCTTTTAAAAGGAGGGGCATAAACACCCTGAAGACACCTGAAGTCTGTGGGCTGCTCTTTCCAGGTGGACAGAAGAGATTAATTTACCATTACTAAAGTGGCAAGGCATGAAGAAACAAAAGATTTGATTTTGGCTTGGTTAGGCAGCTTCACACCAAATAGGCTAATTCTGCTTTGTTTTCTGCTTAGAATGTTTTTTTTTAAAAAAAGTTTAATATTGAGTTTTTCATCTGCACCTAGTAGAAAATCTCAATTTTTATTGATGTATGTATATATATTTAAATACTGTTAAAGATAAGCAGTTGGTGTTTATATATAGTAGTTTCACTTAGGGGATATCATTAGAGGACAAGGAGTGGCTTTTCATCACATCACTCTTGAACTGAAAGAACATGTGGTTAAGTGGGACACAATCTTTCCTGAGAGCTTAGAGTTCTCCTTGAAGCCTCATGATAAAATCGGATTTGGGCTGAAGTATTTTATAGACCTTTTTCTTGCCTCCTTCTGAGTCTTATGCACTAGTTTCTTCTTAATTTTGGTGGTTTTTTTTCCACTAGATCATATTTTTTTAAGTTGATCAATTAACTCAGTTGCTGTTTTGATGGGAATGTTTCTCAGTGATGATGGTGTGCTGTGTTGGCAGATTGATGCAAATAAAGACTTCATGGTAGTGAGCTGTTTGCCACTGTCCCTGTGAAAAATCAACTACTGTCCAATCTGTCCTATCTATCAACTATAATTATAATTCAATTCTGTTTATCAAATCCTGTAGCTATTCAGTGTGGTGTTCCTAATGCAGATATGTCAGCTTATAAATACTTGCAGCAACCACAAAATTATAGAACAAATTAAGAGTAGAAGTCATGTGTAATGTGGAGAGGACTGACAACTTGCAGTACAATCTTTTATGAAAAGACTCATTCATTTTTAATAGACCATTTTTTAGTATTACTTAGCTTTTGTTCTTAATCAAAACACTGGGGGAGGATTTCCTGTTTATTTAGAGTTAGAATTTAAAAGAAGGGCAGATTAATTGTCATTAAAAATTCATTTAAAGTGATCTATGTGCCATAATGCCTACTAATTAGTCATATAATGGTATATTAGAAAATAAAAAGATTGATATTAGGGCTTTACCTGTAGAGGAGGAACAACTGATGCCCGTTAATCAATTTAAACCTCTAACCATGCATTTAATTCTCATTTTTTGCAGTGGGTACTGGTGAGCAGCTGTGAGCCTCAAGGCCTAGTGCTTCTGTCTAATTAGTCCCACTGAAGGCTTTCAGCCTATTCAGGAAGCCTTAATTTAGGGTTTTGTTTCAAATGACTCTTTACATAAAGTGGCAGAGTCTGTATGCTGGTTGCCTTTCAGTGTTTAGAAACTGCACTGTGCCTATAGTCATGATACAAAAAATGTAGTTTAGCCTTGAAAACCCTATTGCCAAAAAAGAGCCTTGGATAGTCCTTTGCAAGGATGAAAACAAACAAAACCCCTGGTTCCTTGTACCCACTTGTCCTGTCATGTTTGATGGTCTGCCTGAGCTGTAGCAGGGATGGATGCAGCTACTTGAACAGTGAAAGCTTACAGTGAGATTTATGTTACATGTTGGCAGTAAAGGTCCCAGCCAACTTCCACCTCTCAGGAGGGATTAAGCAAATTTTGCATGGAGTAGCCATGGGAGGGAAGGAGAGAGGGATGCAGGGCATGGAGGTGGTAACTAAAAGTGGTCCACTTGGCATTTTCCCCTCCAGTTTATTACAACTTAATGAACAGGTAGTTTCCCTGCATGATAAAATTACTACCATAATCCTGAGAAGTAGAAGCTGAGATACTTGTACATGAGATGAAATTTGTTTCTTTATATGAATATAAGTAGCTTTTCTTTTCAGCAGCATTTCTACATCCCTGTAAAATACAGTTTAATTTGTTGGAAGGGAAACTTTAATAACATAATCATACCTTGGAGTTTTACAGACTGGAGAATAATAGCTTTCCTCAGCTGATAGATCATACTTAGTTGTATTCTCTGACTCTAGCTGTGTGTTTTTATAGGTAGCTGCTGCTTTTTTTTTCCACTTGCCTTTCTGAGCAGGGGTATCTTAACTTGTGAAAACCTTGTGCAGAGAAGTAATCTCTTCTACTAGAACTACTGATATTTTTTTTTTTAAATGAGTAATATATCTGAGTGCACAGACTCCTCTAAGGTTTATTAATTCTGCCAAAAATCTTTTTTTTTTTTTTTTTTTTTTTTTTTTTTTTTTTTTTTTTTTTTTTTTTTTTTAATTTTTTTTTTCTTTTTGTG
>VXBX01001802.1:676237-727568 GCA_013400415.1 Scytalopus superciliaris
TTTTTTTGTCAAAAATTTTTTTTTTTTTTTTTTTTTTTTTTTTTTTTTTTTTTTTTTTTTCTGGCTAGTTGAATTTTCTCCTCTGTCATGGTGGTTGCTGTTAGAAGTAATAAAAAAAATATTCCTTTCCCTTTTTTTCAAACTGCTATTCTCCGTAATAATTTTGAAGGTTTCATCATCATTTGCAGTTATTTGTGTAAACCACGTGAACCTCTGACTGCTTGCCCATGGTAATGTTGTACTATGCATTGTAATGTTCTCAAGTCATACAGTTCTGGTCTTCTCATTTTCACTTGCTGGGTTTCTTGTATTTCTTGCACAGCTCTACAAAGCCCTTGAGGTCTGTGTCTCTTGCCTTGCTTGATTTTTATTTTTCACCTGTGCTTTTGAGTCAGCTTCATGATTGTATAGCACTGTGTCTTTCTCTTACCTGTCTCTTCTCCTTCCTTTTTCCATTTTTGACCTCTGAATATTGATCTCTGTGTCTCTCAGAACTGATCCTTTCACCAGGGATTTTTCTCATACTGTTAATAATGTTCTTCATTTCTTTAAGTTTTATCATCAACAACCATACGCTACTGCCATTTTTTGAACTTTTCATTATAAGCTTCAGTAGGCAGTCAACAGCATTTTTGTTGATCTGTAAAGTTCTCACACTTAACATGCTATGTAAGGTATAAACACTGTCTTCATTACCATTTTAGATATGTCAGAATTTGCTTTTAAGCTTGAAAATTTACTGAGGTGGGCTGCATTCCTCTAGGGATTTGTTACTAATCCTTTAAAAGGTCGTTTCAGATATTTTGTTTTCTTTAAACTATAAATGACTTCAGACAATTTTCCTTAAAATTGTGGTTCAGTACTTTGTCTCGAAGAAGTCAATAACTTGCTGAAAAATTGTGCTATTTAAATATGTTCCTTGAATGTGCCTATCATATAAGACATCTTAAAAGCTTTGTTTTACATGTTCTAATACATTTCAGTCTGCTGAACTCTGAGGCTATTAGCCACAGTTTTTCTGAAGAATTCAGTATGCATATTTAGAAAAATAATCTGCTAACATTTCTTTTTACCGTTTCTTTTATCAGAACAACTTGATAAAATGTGCCTTTTCTCCTGTCAATTTTATGTAGAGATACGTAAAATACAATTCTAATTCTTTGGGCTTTTTTTTTGTTCATAGGCTGTGTTGTGGCATAAAATGAGTCAGAAACAACTAAAAGAAATGTTGCTCACTGTATCTTTTGTATGTGTAGCTGTTGTATAGTGTAGAATCTTCTATCTAGAAGCCATGCTGCTGAGAAAATTGAGAGGACAGTTCAACAATCTTTGAGACTGTAAAGTAAAAATGAAAGTGCTTTGTACTTTTCTCAGTTCCATTTATTCCCATATGTCCCATATTTCCCCATTTGGCAGTGTCAGACTAGTAGCTGGGGTAGTGCCTCTCATAGCAAGGTACTGTGGTCTACTTTTCCCTTCACTCTTCCTGTGGATAACATTTTGTTGGCTGAAATATCTCAGCTACAAGATCATGGAGAAACTTCAGTGAGCTTCTTGTTTGTGCTTCTCTACTGTGTAAAAGGGTGATGTGTCACTTCAAAGTAGCTCTTGGAGTCAGCCAGTTTTTCTTCTGTGTGGGTCTTACTTTGATTTTAGGATAACAGAAATTTTGCAGTGTCCATTAGTAGATTGGAAGTGTAGGGAGCTTAGCAATTCCCTGCATGGCTTTGTTTCTTGGCATCTCCCACAGAGCCTTCCTCATAACAGGATTCAGAGCTCGAAATGTGAGGACTGGATGCAAAAGTGTAGGTGATCAAGATGACTTAAGGTTTAGGTAGTAATAAACACACAAGCCTGGTTACTGGATCTTGTCTAGGCTTTGTTTTTAGCCACTGTTGTAGTATCAAAGTTACACTGTGATGTGTTCGGGTAGTGGTACCATTTTCACTGTAACCAGAACTGAAATCCGTTTGGGAATTTACAGGAGTGGCAAAGATGTTGGTTTACATTTTTGGTAATTTTTCACGAGGTTTTCACCAGTCATGCTCTGGGAAAACAAACCACAAGATGATAATGGTTCTGTATCCATCAAAGAATACTACTAAGTGCATGGTAGTCTTCTGGGCACATACTTTGTTACATTTCGGGATGTACAGGGATGTGGCTTTCCATGTGCAATGCCATTTATCTGCAGCTGGATTCAGCGTTAGCAGTGTAAAGTTGTGCTTTATGCAAAGATAGAAACAGCTGTGAAAGAAATGGGCATGTGGAAGATCTCCAATTTTCAGTTTGAGTTTAGAGTCCAAGAAACCTTTGAGGAAACAAAAACCAAAACACCCTGTACTAGGCACTGGTGAGGCCACACCTCAAATCTTGTGTTCAGTTCTGGGTACCTCAAGACAAGAAAGACATTGAGGGGCTGGAGCATGTCCAGAGAAGGGCAAAGGAGATGGGGAAGGTTTGGAGGGTAAATCCTATGAGGAGCAGCTGAGGGAGCTGGGGCTGTTTAGCCTGGAGAAAAGGAGGCTCAGGGGGGACCTTATTGCTCTCTACAACAACCTGAAAGGAGGTTGCAGCCAGCTGGGGGTTCTTCAGGTAACAAGTGACAGGATAAGAGAGTGTAGTCTCAAGCTGTGCCAGGGGAGCTTCAGATTGGACATCAGAAGGAATTTCTTCACTGAAAGGGTTACTAAACATTGGAATGGGCTGCCCAGGGAGGCAGTGGAGTCAGTATCCCTGCAGGTCTTCTAGAATGACAGGACGTGGCACTCAGTGCCATGGTCTAATTGACAGGGTGGTGATCAGTCAAAGGTTGGACTTGATGGTCTCAGAGGTCTTTTCCAACCTAAATGATTCTGTCATTTTCTGGCCTGTTGAGGGACAAGAAATCCAAACACAGTGAAAGGAAAAACAGTAGAGTGTTTCTCAGAAAAAGATTACTTCCATGGCATTGATGGGTAGAAGTTTATTGTAGGTGAAAGTTTGCTGTTTTGACGTATCATTATATTGGTGGAAAATAACAATGGGAAATTATCTTCAGTCATCATGCAGTGAGTATCATGTTGATTGTTATGCAGAGTAACTCAGGAGGAGGTATTTATTGCTTTCTCCTAAAAGTGTGTATCTTTTATGCTTTCCATGCTCACTTACTTAGCTTTATATTTGAAAAAAAGTATGTTCTGGAAAAAGGGTAGAGATAGACAGCTTTTAAAGAAGGGATTGTTTGATTTAAATTTTTTAAACTGCTACAAAATCTCTTAATTGATACTGATCCATATATTTTATGTAATTGTAAACAACTCATTGAATTTTTTTTTAATTTGAATTTAAATTTTCATTCTTTCTTACGCAACTAAAACATGCCAGTGTTGTGTTACTGGAGCAGCAGCTTGTAATTGAAAATGCCTGGCCGTTTTGTAATTGTCCAAACTTAAGGTTGTACAAAAAGTCAAATGGATTTAAATGGAGTGAAAGAAAGCTGTTTTACTCGTTTTTATATTAAAGTAGCTACAATAAGAATAAGGAAACTCAACTGTTTAATAGTGATTCTTTTTATTTCATTGTTCAAAATTTCTAAATTGTTAGCACCAAATGATTAAATTTCATCTTCTGATCTGACATACCTTTCCTTTAAATACGTAACATTCCGATTCATACTTCAGTCACCGTTGCATCGGAAACAAATTTACAATCATCTAAAAAGGTAGGATTTTGGACAGGTGTTTTGAATCCTCATATTTCTCTTTAAATCCATTTTGGGAACAAGAAAGAAATTACACTGTCAGTTGTGTGTGATGTACCAAAACTGGCACAGGCACAGCCTAGGAATTCTATTGACTGTGGTGTTGTAATACTGGGCATCTGTTGTGGAGTTGAGGAGTGTTGCCTGAAACAGCTGAGAAGAGAAAACCCCTGGCTCTACTGGGAATTGCTGTTTCTCTGGCTTCCCAGGAGTCCTGTGGAAATGGGGATCCTTTTTCCTTTCTCTCAACATCTCAGACGTTTGAACATGCGGTTGATCAATGCCAGATTCGATCTCACACTGAATCTGGAACTGGAAGTTAGTCAGAAGTTGTTATGCCTAAGCATGGTAGGAGGTGACTTTGAAAAGTCTGGAATAATGTGGGGGCAATCCATCTCAAATACTATAAAGAGAATGTGTTATGTTTGTGACTACACGATTTAAAAAAAATAACCCAAAACTCAATTAAAAATTATCAATTTTTATGAATGAGTATGATCATCCAAAAGGATATTTTGTGTTTTATTTGTGCATATAGAATAAACCTTGGAGTAAAATAGCCTGCTGTTCTGTAATCATACCACAAAGAGATGAAATCTTTGACACTGATTACAGGCAAACCTACAGGTGAGGTAAATTTTTTCTGCAGTGGTATGTCTGACATCTGATCTATCAGCACATAATATATGCTAATGAAATATATAGCATATATAAAATATGTGACTATATTAATGTAATAATACTTTATATAATGTATTTACATAATTTTGAGTCCTAGGCATTGTCACTAAGCTGGAAGTTCATTTGGTTCCATCAATGCAGCTAAGAGTTTTCCTTCAGTTTTGTTGCAGTCTCACTGTTTTTCTCCAAGTCCTGTTTTCCTGTCCCAGATGGCAAACCAGTGGTTCCCAGCCAATGAAACACCCTTCCAGTCTGGCATAAAACAGGATCGAAGATAGAGGACTGTCTCTTCTTTGTTTCCTAATCCTCCTTCCCTTCCTGCTCAATAGAAAGCCCTGGAAATGGCAATTCTTATGTGACTCACACCAGCCTCTTGTCCCCACACTTTCCCATTTACTCTGTGTTTTCTTCTCAAGCTGCTGACAACACATCAGAGCTGTCAGGCCTGCCTTTTATAGGCAGTGCAATCTGCCAGGGAAGAAGAAGGATAGGGCAACAGTGATTGCTCTGAGCTGTCTCAGATCTTTCTGCTGTGTCGCAACTCCTCTGTTTAACCTGTGGTCAGTTTTCATTGTCTTTTCAGCTCTGATTCCACAGAATTATCCAATTATCATCGAATCCTATCACTCTATCTGTTTCCCTAGTAGTTTCCCAGTTGTTCTTATTTGAACTCTACTTAATATTTGCAGTGCTTCCATAATCCTTTGCCCCCTCTTTTTCCCTACGCTCTTGACAACCATTCCAGGGTCTGTGCAGCTCTCACAGTGTCTTTGTGTCCCTGCTGTACCTTCCTGACCCCACTGCTTCACTCCTTTGGTGTGGTCATTGCCAGCTGGTCACAGCCAAATCTCCAAAGATGAGCTTGCCTTCAGATACATCTCAGTCATTCTCAGCCTTGTTGTTGTGTGGTTCTTTTCACTATCATCCCAGTGTAGAAAATATCTCCCAGCATTACTCCAGCCATTTCAAAGGCAAAATGAGTAACAGAGTAGGCTTTATTATCATTCTGTTTGTTTTTGAATACAGTGTAGTTGCTTGCTGGGTCAGAGTTGATTTTGCATTATTAATGGCAGTACGTCTGTAATTTCATTAATGTTTTCCTTAAGGGAAAATAGTATTCCCAACTTACCAGTTTGGTGTGGGATGTTGTTGTTTTTACTGAGTGAGTTTTGGTTTCAAAAGTCGGTGCTCTAGATACTGCTATCTGAGGCTATTCCAGTATCAGCCAAAATCAGAGGAGATAAATATCTTACCAGAAAGCAGAACTGAGGGAAAGAAAAAGTAAAACTGACCAGTTTCTTACAGTGGGAACATTAACTTCTGCCTGAGGTTTTATGTAAATGTCAACCTCTTACAGAGTGCAATATAAATATTATTATGTTAAATTTATATTCCAGCTAATTTAATGAATAACTAGGTCAGAACTTACTTATGCTAACTGCTGGACAAACCAGTAGCATATGTTCATGGAACAAATGTTGACTGTAAAGTTACATCTCTTGAAAATAAATGGTTTGTTCAGGGGCAATTTGGAAGAGTTGTATTTAATTTTGGATTAAAAAACTAAAGCGTGACTCTCAGTGTTGCCACTTTGAGCTTCTTTGTTAAAAGTGGTTATTTCAGAGAGCAAGAACGTCTTGGCATCTCCTGGGAAATATGTCTTTAGGTATTAAAACATAGACTCAGCATTAATATGCGTGCAATGCAGTATCTGACATTTATTTTTTCCCATTTAAATAACTATAAGGTAATGTACCTTTCCAGAAGACTTTCTGCCTAGAAATTCATTACTTTTTCTGACCTAATCATATATGTCCAGAATTACTGCATAATAAAGAACAGGAACAAACAATTTACACCAATACTTTATATAAACTTCTTCTTAAATTATTTTTCTCCCCTGTTTTGGTTTATTGCCAATACTCTAGCTATCTCCTGTTCAGTTGACCAGGTCATGAATATTGTGTAAATTGAATGTTTTACCTTTCTGTGTTTGGGTAAATCTCTCAGTGTAAGAGCCAGGCACAAGATCAGTCTGAATTTGAAGCATTTTTAGTACAGCTCCGATTTAATCTCTGATTTCAAAGAGACAGACAGACGTGGTTTAAAACTCCAGGCGCTCTGTCATTATTCTAGGGTTTTTTTCCAGCCATAAGTGAACAGTAAATTATTGGTTTCTGACATCTCCTGATAGTGTGGTAGCTGTGACAGAAATGTAATTGTAACTCATGGTGTCTTAACCTTGAAGTGTTTTTTGTTGCTGTCTTTTTAAGTGGGAAAAATGTTTTGTGGGTGCCGACAAATTTATTTTAAAAGCCCTGGCCCACATTTTGTATCAGACTTCATACTTAAAGTGCAACTTACTTTACCCAAAAATATCCCTTAGTAAAAGAAATAGTTAAAAAGAGAGTCTATTAATAATTTCATCTCTCATTAGGAACAGAAATTCAAATAGCAATTAAAGGAGAAAACAAAAGGATTCCTTCACATGATGATGTAAACTGAAATAAGAACAACTTCTTCTTCAGAGAACATTGCAGTGGTTTCATGGTGGGAGCAATCTGATAGTGCTCAGGACTTTTCAGCTACATCTTGCTCACCTGTTTTCCATTGTGTGTTCAAAAAAAGAAATGGGGCGTTTAATCTTCATTGTGAATACGTAGGGAAATCACAGGTTCTCCTCAGCCAAAGTGAGAGCTTTGCTTGTCACATTTTATGGTATCTATTGAAAAGAACTGGACCTATTCCCAGATCAGTATTTGGAACCCTTAAACATGGCTTGAAATGTGTTTTGATAAATCTGTAGTCCTGTGTGGGCATTAATCAACTGATGTGACAGTGCTGGTATGTTCCAGCTCTGTGTTTTGTTCCTTAGTGTTGAAATACTCGCTCACCTGCAGGTGGACATTTGTGTTCATGAAGGTGGCATCCTTTCAGAGTAGTTATGGAAACGTTTGCAGTTATGACTGTGCAAAGTAATGGCAGGATTTAGGTAAAAAGTGTAACTTAACATTTTTCTGGAATATATATGTTCAGTGCTCACCTGTTAGATAGGAACAGCTGTTGTAAATGCAACTCTCTGTCAAACACCTACTTCCTCAGTCCCGAGTTGACACAGTGATCAGTGTTATTCTCTAATCAGTGTTCCAGAAATTATCAGTTAAATGCCGTTTTTACTCTTCTGCTTTAAGTCAAAGTAGAATTAAACAATGAAATTTCTGTTCTGACACAGCTGACTATTCTGGGAAAACCCAAATAGACTCAGCATTACTGTCCTTATTAATTGCTGCGTGTCTTTGGTTATGTAGAGAAGGCTTCAACACCTGCAGTGGAAATGTCAAAATAGTTGCTTTTTAATATGCAGTATTCTTCTAGGCTACAAAGCTCAGGAAATCAGTTGTTTATTGAAGCTGCACAAGGGAAGTATACAAAGAGTAGGAATATTAAAAAATTGGAGAAGTTGAGAGAAAGAAAATGAATGGGACAAAATCTCTGTGGATTGTCTTTGTTCTGGTGATTTTCCTTGGAAATTATTTGTTGTCTGTCAACCAAGCAAACCCAGTAGGTTATGCTAGCTGCAAGTACTGGGGCAGAAAAGACACTTTGGTTTTTCCTTTAGTTATTTTTCCCCTGTAGCATGATGCGATATTATTTTGTAGCATGTGCTTGAAATAGTATTCAAAGTCTGCTTTCCTCTGAAGTGTATATGATTTGGGTCTTCCATGTTCAAAAAGGATAAATTCAAACTAGAACTTAAGGCAAGGAAAAGGTAAGAGAATCTTATGGGGGAAAACCAGATGTAATTAATTTGTTGACTTCAGCAAGAAAACAAGATCCAAGAGCATGGTAAAAAAGGAAAACGTTGCAGACTATATGTTAAAGGGACAAAATTACAAGAAGTGTGTGGAGAGATCTGAATTACAGTGCAATTGAAGCCATAAAGAATGAGGTATTTACGATTTAGGGTACCTTTAACCTGAGGATTAGGGAAAGATTTCTAACCACTAAAGCAAGGGAGTTACGGGACATCTTTCCAGTCAACATACAGAAACACAAAGTATTTTCCCCCACTTTCTGTCAAGTTTCTGAAAGTGGTTAAGTTGGTAGTGGAAACACTGGGGAATTGGGAACATTCTTATGTTCTATTAAGTAAAATTGTTAGCAAGGATCACCTGCTTTTAAACCTGTGGGTTTGTTTGTTAGCATTTTACCAATAATTTTGGGAGCAATTAGGCCAGTTCCTCAAATCTTACGTAGCCTTTCAGTACTAAGAGAAGAGAAAAGGAGGGCTCTTGTACTCTGAAAATCATTGTTAAATGCATTTCAGTCTGTGAAATGGAAAAGAAATGGGGCCAAGAGTATACTGGCTCTTAGGAATTTGGCTAAAGACACAGTCTGTCATGCAGTATTTTATAACCATTGTGATAAATTACTATTTAGATATATAGATCTTGAGAAATGAGGTTTTCCATATCCATCTGAGCTCAGGTTTAGGTTGACTGTAGATATGGTTTTGATTTTTAACAGCCTGAGGCTGCATGGATCAAATTTGAGGCAGTTTGTTCCAATAACGAGCAACTTTTTTGTTTTCCCCCTAAAGGAGAAAGTGTTTGTACACAAGGGGTACACAGTGAACCCTTAATATCAGTAGCTTTTGTATAAACACATTTCCTGCTGTTTTTCAATAAGTTTTGTTTGTATGTGCTATCCAACAGGAAGTTTTAAGGTGGGAATAAAGGCAAATCTTGCCTCCACGAATTTGTTACTCATCTAGTGCAAGTTTTCTTTGAACCCTCCCATCTGTTTATGTCAGTGTCTGAATTCTTGTAAAAATTACTGTGGCACAGTCCAAAAAACTGGAAACATGACTTCATAGAATTGTTCTTTTAAGTAGCAGCATGAAATAATTAGTATGGCATACCTTAATTGGTGGCATCCTATTGACTTTTTATGAAAGACTCGAATTATAATAAAAGCAGAGAACACAAGTTGGTTAGTTCCTCTAACCCAGCGCTGTCTTCTTTGGGGGAAGGAAAAAGCAGTTCTGTTGTATATTTAATGGCAGATCCAGCATGTAATAGGTGTTCTGCTTCTATTTTTTTTTTAATTTTTTTTTTATCAAATATCCTCTTGGGAAGGATTTTTGACAGGAAAATTACAGGATTGGTGCCCACTCTAAGATTTATGTTGATAATTGAAGCTGCTTCTTCTCAATAAAACGTAAATGCAGCTTAAATAACTAGCTAAAAGAAAAGAAAGATTAAAAAAAAAAAGAAAAAGTGTAGCTATGTAGAAAGATTATAACTTGGTTGTCAAGGCCATTATACCCTTCAGGCAGTTGTCACTAAATCTGTGGTTAATGCTCACTGTGTGCCAGTCAACTAATTGGGCAAGTTTTGTCCCTTTCTCCTTTAAGCAGTTTTATGAAATTTGCTACAGAAATGTTACTTTATAAAATGCGAGGATTAAAAAAATAAAATAAATTTAATGAACATTTCTGTTATCTCCTCCAGTGTTACCCAGCAAAGATAAAATGTATATAAGCATTCCTGGACGATCCTGCAGGAGTTTGCTCCCCCCCCCCTCCCCTCCCCTCCCTGAGAGTTTTGAGTCTCAATTTGCAAGAAAGTTTAGAGGTCAGTCTTTATGCTTTCACTCTGTACAGTTTTTGAAGTTAGTGTACAGCCATTTAAATGTCAGTGTGGAAAATGTGCACACAATATATCTGAAAATGGTATTTCATTTATTTGTGGTCTGGGCCAGGCTGGTGGAAACAATAGGAGGTTTGTACTACACTGTGTGCTGGTTGGCCAGCATTGTCTGGGAAAATACAAACACCATACATACTAGCATATGTGAAAACCTTAGTTTTTAAAGCATCTCTTAACTGCCTTTAAATATCTTATATTGAAATTGGCTTTTTGTTTCCAGAGTGACTTGGAGGAATTGATTTTAACTCTGTAATCCTTTGCTTCTGTGCCTTTCCTTGTGAGGTACATAAGAAGTGAGTAAAAATATAAACAAAACAAGATTTTTAATCGCTGTCCAGGCACTTTTACCCTGGAAAGGGAGATCTAAAATTGGTCAGCCCATTGTGAGGACAGAAGTATTGAAGGGATTTGCACAAAAGCTGTGTAGGAGTTCAGGATGAGTAGACTCAGGTGCAGTTTGCAGTCGCTCTGATGTGTTCTCAGGGCATGTGGAAGTGTATTAGAGGCTTCTTTAGCTCTGCAACACACCAGCACTGCTTGGCACAATTTCCTGTTCTCCTTTCACTCGATTTGCCTCTGCCCTACCTCTTGGAGGTGCAGCTTAAAATCTGGCTTTAGAGTGATGTGCAGGGTTGGGTTGTGCACTGGTGTGTCACCAGCAAAAGGGTTCTTGAGCTTCCTAGGTTCTGTTCCACCTACCCATACCTTGGCTTATGTGTCTCAGGCAGGTTGCAGGTAGAAGTAAATGTTAAATATAATTACTTCCTTGCTTTAGGTGCCACAAAATCTTGCAATACAGTACTACTTTCGTTCTCTAAAGATTAGGTTTATTGCTGTTAGTTTTACATGAGCATTATTGATCATTAAATATAAACTATCTTCTTTTGCTGCATAAGAAATGCAAGCATATTTCAGTGTAGTCAAGCCATACTACCAGAGATTTGTGAATGTGTGTGTAGTGCTAGCTGATGAGTGTAACATGAGGTGAGGAAAATGTGAAATAAAATGAAACTTGTACATTTAAGAATATTTTTATCCTTTATATATCCGTATATTACATGCACATATTTAGCATATATTGAAAACAGGAGTCCCTGGGACTCTCCTTTCCCTGTTTCCTCCATATCAGTTTATGGTCGATTAACCTGCAGTGAATAGATCTTGCATTTCATTTTGGTGCTTCACAGCTGTTCAAACCTCATGTTATTAATGTTAATAAAGAATCCTGGTGTCTAAAGATTTTAATAATCAGGATTTAGTGACCCAAGCGACTTAATTGTATCTGTGGCAAAGTTGTGGTTCAAGGAAGAGAGAAATAAGGAAAACAGTAATTTGAATTTAACATTTTAAAACTCTGAAATTTTGATACCTCTTTACTCCCAATTTGGAATTCCTGGGCACTGAGTTGGTCGTCATATTGTTTTGTGGTATATATGTATCCAGATAGTTGTAGGATTTTTTTCATTCCAGTTATCAGCTTGCATTTTGAACTAGTTTGAAATTGAATGCTTTTCTAGAAGAGTATCTTGTTTGCTTGTAACTTTTGTTTTATGCTGGATAGTCTTGTTTCACATTGTATCAGTTTTCTAGATTGGAGACAATAACATTTTTATAATGTAAAATGTTTCTTTAATTTGCCCTGATGCAAGAGGCATAAGCAGCACTCCATGTGTTTGTATCTCTATGGTACTGCTTAACAAGGCACTAAAAAGAGACAATAGTACAAGTGAAATAAAACAACTTTGTGGGTGCTGGAAATGGCAGAGTTACTCTGTAGACATTTCATGGATTAATGGGCTCTCCAAAAGGGTGAATGAGGTTGACTGTGACTTTGGGTTGTGGATTAGAGCAGTACCAGTTCTGCTGGTAGAGGTGGTCTGATATCTGTAGAGAATCTGTAGGACTAGTTTTTCGTAATTCTAGAAATGCATATGCATGCATGTATGAATTTGTATATGTGAATGGAATATATAAATTAAATAAATTGATGTGATTTAGGAATATGGAAGTTTAGTTCACTAATATAGGCCCCCTGTTGAAAAAAATGCTTTTGAACATACTCACTTGGGAGAGCCTTGCACACAATGAAGTGCATTAAGGTTTTCTGTTGTTCACTTCAAGATGTTAATAGCTGTTCTTAACCATTACCTCGTAGAGCAGCATTTATTAAGTAGTTATTTTGCAGAAGACCGTGATATAACTTCCTAAGAAAACTTTGCTTTTTCTGTCTCGTAGGTTCCCGTCTTCGGCAAGAGGATTTCCCACCCCGGATTGTTGAGCACCCTTCTGACCTAATTGTTTCCAAAGGAGAACCGGCAACTTTAAACTGCAAAGCAGAGGGGAGGCCGACCCCCACCATCGAGTGGTACAAGGGCGGGGAAAGGGTGGAAACGGACAAGGATGACCCGCGCTCCCACCGCATGCTGCTGCCCAGCGGGTCCCTGTTCTTCCTACGCATAGTCCATGGGCGCAAGAGCAGGCCGGATGAAGGGGTCTATGTGTGTGTGGCAAGGAATTACCTCGGGGAAGCTGTAAGTCATAATGCATCGCTGGAGGTGGCAAGTAAGTACTTCCCCCCCCCTTCCCCCTCCCTACTCTTTGGTAACAGCCACTTGCTTTGATGTTATTTGAAGATAAAAATGAGTGTGAGCTGCCTCTGAGGCAGTGACTTAAAAGCGGTGAAGGAATTACACGGTTAATTATTATTTATACAGAATTTAGAAAAGGAGTCAGAAGATGTACCATATCACTGTAGAAATTCAGATGTTTTTGTGTGTTCTCACTGCAATTGTGATTGCTTAATGTTTGTTAGATTTTGTATACTTCTTTCCAATTTATAGACCTTCTTTCCTCCGCAGATAACCATGCAATCTGTAATGGGTAATAAGAGGCAGGATAGTGAGGTTTTTAATGCTACATTTGGAATTTTTCTTGCACAAATAAACACCAGAAAGAAGAATGGCAGATTTAGAAACACAAAATTAATTTTTTTTCTCTAAAAGAACCAGACCACAAATTATCTCTCTGGTTTCAAGTATTTGGCCAGCGGAAGGTGCAATCATATGTCTTCACATCACTTTGCAATGCTTATCTCTTCCTGTACACCTTTTAAACTTTACTTTTTTTAGAGGAAGAGAGTGTGCATTGAAGTGTTTTAAGCATTCATATGGAGGGACAAGTATAGGTCAATAATATCAATTTTGGGGTACTAAAGTATGAGAGGAAACCTCACAATTTAAAGTTAGGTGTCTATTTTTAAGTTGTTTTGATAGGCTTCCTTTGTAATGGGTGGCAATTCATCTGGTGTCATTTTGAAGAAATAATGCAGAACTAGGTGAGTCACTCCCTGAAAACACTGATCTCTGACTAAATGAATCATGTGCTTAACTATCTCTGATGAGGCTCCTATCTTTTAGATAAGTTAAATGCCACTGTTGGTGTACGACTTCAGAAGAAGGGCTAGATCTCCATAATTCTCACTCAAGGCAATGGAAATAGACTACAAATTTTTGAATTTACTTGAGCCCTTTGCCTAGTATTGCTAACATTGAAGACATTCCCAAGGACTTTCATAATTATACCACAAGGATTTCAAGCTTCACATACAGTAGAGTAGATATACATGATTAAGATCTGTGACCATGCTGTTTCCTTGTTAACCGCTTTTAGTGATAAAAGTTATCAGTGTCTGAGTTAGCTGGAAGTCTGCTTATCCAGTAAATGTGTAACCTGTTTAAGTCATACGCTGATTGGTTACTCCCAAACATTATACCTGGTATCTTGGAGGTGTAATTTTATGTGGGCATTATTGTTTATGAGCTTTTGATTTTTATCTAATTGCTGTTGTTTCATTTATCACAATTCATGTTGATTCTTAAAATGAGTTTTAACATTCCCTGCTTGTTTCACAGTCTTTTGGTTTGTGCTATACCTTGAAGTAATTTTTGAAATGCGTGTAATGTTTCTGTGTCTTCCACAACATTTCATCAGGACCCAGAGAGTGGACCTCAGTGACTGGTGCACTCTGGCATCAATTAACTGGTACATACTTGCTAAACGTGTTTGTCACCCCTGTCTCAAGTCACCTTTGTGTGATTCTGGTAGAGGGTCTGACAGGGTCTGAATGCAAAATATTGACATCATCACAAGTATTTTTAAGAGCTTTTGCCAACACTCAAGACAAAAAAAAAATAAAAAAAAATCTGCTTAAGAGTGTTTAAATATATGTCATTTCACTACAGTGTAGCATTAAATTGTTAGTCCATTTCAAAATGGATCTCATGAGCCCTTGTATGAAGGGCTAGTGTCAGAAAACAACCACCAACAGTACTGTAAGATGAGAAAAAGGAATCTTTATTTGGAAATCAGATTTGTTGGTACATTTTAAATTGTATACCAGAAGATCATATCAAAGAATTTTAATAGAAAAGGTTATTATTTAGGAGAAAAGGTAGTGATGTGACAGTGCAAAAGCACCAAACCACTTTAAATAGCACAGAAGAGGTGAGGAACAAGGAAAGAGTTGAATACTGGTGGAATAAATTTGCATTAAATTAAAAAGCTCTGCACTGTAGCTATAGTGCTGTTGTCATTATAAACTGGAGCTGCCTTCACAGTGGATTGCTGTAAATCAGAAAACTGTTTTGATTAGCTTCTCATTACACCTGTGCATCTACATTTACATTTGTATACATATAGTCATACACAACAGCGGTTTTAAAAAACCTTATGTTATAGTTTAATTTTTGCATATTTACAGAGGAAAATTGCCTTTATTTGGTTTCTACTTTCCGTGAAGTACAGAAGATCATTTAGAATAGTCATTTATATTCTTTGATGCTGCAGTTTTAACCAAAACCCTTTTGTGAAGCTTATGAAACAGCAGCATGTTTTGCACTGTACCTGTTGATTCTCATGGGAAGAGGCAGCTCCTGTCTGCATCACTTTGCTTGATGACATGATGGGGAATTTGCCACTTTTCTTCCATCACCTCATTTAGTAAGACCTTCAATTAAATGAAATTCCTTTTCTGTTCAATGGATGTTGTAAACTTGACTTCAGGTTAATACTAAAAATAATTTTCCATGTCTGTTAACTCCTTCATGCAGTTAATTTTATTTTTTTTAAGGATTCCAATGCTCATCTTTGAGATGGTCCATCCAGAGAGTTTGTTACCTATGTAATAAGGGGGACATCTTCCTTAAGTACACTGTGCATAGATTCCACAGCTGCAAAGAAGGAAACGTAGTGGAATTTCAAATCTACAAAGTTTTCAGAAGTACATTGTATTAAAAGCCGGTTTAGCTTTTTAGATACCTGTATATTTTAAGGACTCTTAAACCAGCTTTAGATTTGATTGCCACAAGGGGGGAGAGACTGAAATCATAAATCATAGACTTGCAGATAGCTTTCCCTCTGCTTTATCTCATTCTAGTCACTGACCTCTCTGGTGACTTGACTGACATTTGCATGTCATTTAATCAAATAGACACCGCATTTTTTCCAATCAATAGGTGTTTCAGTAATGATAGTGTTAATCCTCAATTAATACCATTGAACATGACCTAAATGCCATTTGATATCAACAAATTGAATTAAGTAAGGCTCTTATTCAATCTCTGCCTCTTGTGTCCCTTCCAAAATGTTTGAAGATGCCACATGCCTGCTCATAGCATGAGGAATTTGTTGCATCTTTTCTATAATGTTATTTTACATAAAAATATTTGTGCAGCTGTATTTCCCTAAGTTTCTGGAGTTATTTCTTTGAACTCATTCCCCATCCCTAAGAAAAACCTCAAAAACAAGATGATCCTGTGGCTGGTAAAGAGTGGTATGTTAAATCTACAAAACATGTACTTGAACCCCCACTGACTATATTCTGTTTGATTCTGTTTCAGGGACTGTAACTTTCCCTAATCAAATAACCAGCCACTTGATATTTCAGAAATTAAAGTCTTTCAGACACTTTAGAGACTGGTAAAACTGTTCTCCGTTACACAGCCCTGTGCAAAGAGGCTTTGTAATTGAATATTACATGACATTTTCTCTGTAATTTAGATCTGTAGGATCTTCATAAATGGGAAGGAGATAAATTTGCATATTTGGGAACACAGCAGAAAGGTGAATTACAAGTCAGTCAAATAAAAGAGATGTAACTCCTGTTTAATGGAGGGATTTATTTTTTTTTTTAGTTGACTGACTTCATCTGTATTTGAAATCCCATTCCCACAAATTTTTTGAAATGGAGACTTGCTGTATGTGCTCAGAGTTAATTTGCAGAAGAAGAAAGCTTCAGTAGCGTAGCCCAGAAGGCGTTTGTGATGGGATAATCAGATAACAGGCTGCAGTCACCCTTCAGACTGAGGCTGCTACAAGTCCATTTCCCTCCCTCTTCCTGACTTCCTGAACTCAGCCTTTTGATCACTGGAGACCTACTTAAATCAGCTCCATGTTTTGTTTCTGAGGAATGTAACTGGTTTTGGATTACTGCCTACCAGTGACATGTTCTCCAGTGGTGAAAGGTCCTAAAGAACGTGAAAAGGGCATGTCCTTGTCAAAATGAAACTGGGCAAATCTCTCTATAAATGTCAGCTTTTACAGGTGGGGGAAGAAAGTGGAATCATGCTTCATCCTCAGAGTAAGGGCCAAAGCCTGTTTTGGCTATTCCATAAACAGTTGGAAAACAAAGCCATTTTTCAGAGTAGAGCAATAGAAGCAGTTTTGAGACAGTGCATTAGCAGACTGGAAGGTGCTGCAGCTACTTCGTGTGTTTGAATCTCTCAGGGTTGTCTGGTGAATGGATGTACTCCATTAAGAACAAATTCAATTGCTGGTGTGCGACAGTTGGATTCAAGTGTTTAGTTTCTTTTCTTTTTTTAATTTTTTTTCTATCAGTTACTCCTTTTTGAAGAAAATTACATCTCTAGGTCTTGTGGGTGTCTGTCATGTAGCATTTTGTAGGAACCTGCTCATGTCAAGAATGGCAACAATAGCTGCAGGGCTGTATTCATCTTCCTTTCTCTACTCAACAGTTTTCTCAGGACATTAAGAAAAAAATGAAATTGAAATGAAGCTGGTTGTGTTTACTAGTCAGGGGCTTTGCAAATCTTTATTTCAAATCATATTTCTCTGAAACAAACATAATTCTCTTTTGCCCCCAAAAGTTCTAGGGTAACTTCTAATAGGAGCGCTCTTGCTAATGCATCTTGAAACCCAGTGTTTATCAGTGGTAGGTTTACACTGAACCTGATTCTTTCAGTGCTTGTCGCAGCTGCATAATAAGCCTGGATTACTGGAAACCGTTTCTGAAGCATATTTTACCAAAAATGTAACATCTTTCAGGAAAAATTTCATTGCAGTTAGATCAAAGTTGCATGCACATGTGCTCCTTTTTAAAATGTAGTTATCTCCACTTAAGGAAAGCAAGAACAACTGTTTTAGCTACTTGACAAGTATAGTTTGTAATATGTATAACGTGCTCAGCCATTGCAGTCAGTTGAAGAACACAGAGTTTGAATGCTGATATAGTCCTTTAAGTCCCCCTACCTAATTTTTGAAAATGCATCGTCTTCTTTTTTACTATTTAGATTTTCTGTTTTCCTTGCTGACCAACTCCATGCCAACCGTAGAACTGAAGTAATTTGTTAGTACTACTAGAAAATCCCACTACTTCTGGGAAAACTAGTTGTCCTAATGAGACTTCAGTGTGAATGAGAAGATGTGGAGAAATTGAAAGATAATTTCTTTGAAGCTTACTGTCATATTTCTAGATATGCGTGTGTGTGCACTCGTGCTCTGTCTCTCTGAAGCATAATAGTATTGGTCACCAAAGGTATGAAATCTGAATTTCCTCACTGAATTAGACTGTTCCCTTTTCTTTCCCCTCACCCCTTGCCTTGTCATAATGAGTTTGCCAGGGTAGGGCTATATTTATGACCAGGGAATTTGGCATGATCCTTTCACATGGAGTATTGTCATCGTTGTAACATAATCTTCAGTACATTATAGAGACTGTTCTAGTTCTAAAAATGATTTTTGCTCTTTTAAAATTATTTTATAGGTATAAAAAGAGCATACAGTCAGTGTAGGTGTCTTATAATTAAAAACACTTCCAGTTCCTTTGAATTACAAGAAACAGATTCAGCCATCCTGTGGAGAGGATTGTTTCATCAGCCTCATTACCTATTGTTGATAAAATGAAATATCCCCTGTTGTTCTGAAATTCCTTTGGCAGGTGAAGAAAAGGTTGCTATAGAATCTGAAGATCAGTGATGATTTTACTGTACTTCATTTTCCTGTGTTATGCAGAATATGAGCTGCTCAATTAGCTGCAAAATTGTTTCTCACTTTCCGTTAATTTTAGGCCAAGATACGGTCTCTCTGAGTTATTGTTTGTATTATTAGCTGCAAGTTATGCAATATTGTTAAAATTCAAATGATTTGTATAAATGTTCTGTGTTTTAAATTACACCTTATGTGTAATCACTGGTGTGTTAAGAGAATGGGGCAAACATTCTTCAGTTGCATGACAATGAATAAAACATTTTGGATGCATATCAGAATTTCCATCATTTGAGGCACCCTTGTGTATGGCAAACATGTGCTGTTTATGTTGCTTACAGTTTTATTTGGCAAAGTCTCACGAAAGTGAGGGCTTTGTTTCAAGTATGCAGTTAGTTTTAAGGTATCACAAAATGTCTTTCTTCTTTGGATCTTTCACCTGCCCTCATGAAATAAATGAATAAAATAAGGAATCTGCCTTATCGGAGTTCCTGGCTATTCATGCTGTAGAGAGTGACAAGGTTAATTCATACAATGTATCATATATGCAATGGTGTACAGATTTAAAACACAAAAAAACTGCAGGTAACCAAAATACTGAGGCTTGACTGGAAATGCCATAACTAAAATGTGCTTTTACCTGTCAGTTTGTCACGGCAGGACTTCATTTTGCAGTTATGTCTAGGTCTATTGTTAAAGGAAATTTGCATGTGCATTATCTAAAATGCAGCTTGTGTGTATTTGGGATTATGTAAGATTAGTTCTTAAAAATCAGGAGGTTGTATAGTCTACAGATGTAAGATTAGTGTTTTAGGATTTCGGTTGAAATGTGGACATATTGGGAAGCCTCTCTCATACTGCATCTGAAGTGCTAAGATTCACTGTATTTTGGAAGCAGACTGAGGACTTCTATTGAGGATATATGTCAAGATATTTGAGCATTAAAGCTAATTCTGTGCTCAGAGCGCTTTACAGGTCAGTGTTAGTGAATGACAATGATACTTAGACAACAAATGAAAGCTTTTTCTAAGTGCTCATACATTAGGCTTAGGACTACTGTGACAACAGAGCACGTAAATAAAAGATTTCTATTCAGTGCAGTTACCTACTCCTGCCAAGGTCAGGGCAAAATAATAGGCTACATGTGTTCTTTGTATGAACCAAGAAAGCTGTTCTTACATATCTGTATCTTCCCAGAAACGATGTACAACAGAGGAGTTTAGAAATAGAGTTCTCAATTGGTTGTAATACTCTGACTCTGTAGATAATTCTTAAGCTGATAAGTAATTCAGGATGTTACGGTGGCCAGGCTGGGATGGATGATTAAGCAAAATTAGACATTTTATAGTCTTGCCAGAAATTGCAGTGCAGCTCAGAAAATTCATAAATCAAACACTGTGGTGTCAGTCTTTTTGAGGAATGGCAGATCTGATGGGTAAAAGGTTACTGAAAGCCAAAGCTGGGGAAGTTGGTTCTTAAAGTAAGGTGAAATATATGCCTTGCAGATTTAGAGTCATCAGTCATTAATTTCAGAGAAAAAAAGTAGAATTGAAATTGTTCAGGTTGCAGGACCCTTCCTGTCCAAATATGAGCTTGAGACAGCTGTTAAAGTCATTTTCCTGAATCCAACCAACATAGTGAACTGATACCAAAATTCTCCTTAGTTTTGCTGTTGCTATTTGGAAGCCTGTGGAAGACAACTCAGACTGTTGACATCAACTCTAAGTATGAATAAAGGCAGGTATCCTAACTGTATGAAGAAGGAAAAGGAGGCTTTGGTACTGTAGTCTCTTTTCAGTCTCTGCTGCATATTCTTCTTCCCTTGCCATGGGACAGAGCCTCAAGTGGAGTTCAGAGGGAGCTCCTTGGTGGAAGTTACCATGTGAACTGGGACAGTGGTTGTCTCCTTTCTGGATGGTGAGCTTCCTCTGGTCCGAGGGAATTTTTATATGCTATTTTCAGACAATAGATTTATAATGAATTTTCCTCCAGTTTCTGCTTTAGAGTCATGATCTTTCTTCCCCCACCTGCACCCCTCCTCTTCCATCCCCCAAGATATCTTGGTAGAACTAGATGAAGTGAAGATCATTTCTATTTTTCTAAGTGTTTACATCTCCTAGATGATGATATAGGACATATGCCTGAAGGCAGAAGAATGAAGTCAGACAAGTAAAATGCTGAGTAGTAACCCTCATACATTGGTTCTTACGCTTTCCCCCCAGTGCGACATTTTAAAATATGTTTTTCAGAAGTGCTGAAAGAGCTGCTTCTGATGTAAAATTTGGAGATAAATTTGCATTGTGCCAATACGTTTTGTGTATGAATTTAGAATATTTGGTAAGTACTCCATATTGATGAAATATTTTGAATCACCATTGCCCAGAAAACAAAAGTATCATCTATGTTTAAAATCATGAAGAAATCGGTTTTAATTTTTCTTTTTACTGTCATCCTATTAAAACCTTTCTTTAAGATCATGCTGCTGACAAAGACAGATTTGCATCTTTGTGTCTGTGAGCTGTTTTGATGAGAACTGTCTGACTTGACTTGCATCCTGTATGTAAATTGATTTCAGCTGATTGCTTTGAATTTGAAAGAAATTTAATTTGAAAACTGCCCCGTTCCACTCCCTGAGGTAGTAGATGCTTCTCTACGTCATCTGTTAAGCAGTGCATAGTCAGCATATGTCTGTTCCTCTCCTATTTAAACTGTTTTCTCCAGAGAAAGAAAAATTCCCTTTAGACCAGACAGACATCTGCTGACTCTCTCCTATGAGCAAAGCAACTGAAAAGATATCTTTCCCATGATTAAAAGAAATATGTCTGGAGGCTCTTAGTTTTTGTTCAATTAATCAAAGATTAAACACATGTGGACTCTCTAAATGGGGCTTCTTTGTGCTTCTGTGCTATCAAAAGTGATTGGAGAGGGGAGCTGGGCATTGAGGCTGACAAGACTGAAATTTAATTTCTACCTATACACACACTGTAATTCAGTTCCAGAAGTTCATAATAAAGTGGGGGAAAACACAAAAAAGGGATTTAAAAAAAAAAAAAAAAAATTTACAACTTAGAAGTATTCCAGTTTAAGACAAAAAAGAGAAAAAAGTGTCATATTTTTTCTAACACTTTTTTTTAAAGGCAAAAAAAAAAAAAGTCTCTTAGGGTTATGTGACTGGGCTACTTTATACATGGTTACCATTTTGGTTTTTCTAACCATTTCCAGATGCAAAGGCATTCTTGGTTGCTTTTGTTCCTCAGTTCCTGTTAGTAAATGCTTTCCTGGCAGAAGCTGTTAGTGTTAAGTCTGGTGTTCAGCTCAATGCTTTATCCTTACTCAACAGTTGTACTACTGATAGACTCCTTAGTGAAAATCTACAGGTTTTTCTCTGATGTAAAAAAAAAAAATAAAAAAAAATCATCACCTTAAAGTATATAAAATATGTAGACTGAAAATTCTGCAAGAGTAAGATGGCAATAATTAGGCGGATTCCTTGAATACCACACTGTTCTTAAATTTTTCATCAGACACCAGCAAGTCTCTCTTGTAGACATCTTTATCTGAAGATAATTTGTTTGGCTCCAGTTTTATTAGTGGAATTAGTTCTTTGGTGTAGTCTGTGGTGAGGTTTTAAAACAGGAAAGGCTCCACTGATAATGTGACTTTACTGAGTTACTTTTTTTAAATCGTGTCTTCTTCTTGATTACTTTTTCTAAGAACTATGATTTTGGTTTATTAGCAAGTCAAGTTTTCCTCAAAATATATGAAAATTTACCTATGTACCACTTTCTGAGTAAACATTTAATACAATGGAAAGACCTGTCCTTTCATGAATGGGCATCAAACAGCGTTTTCAGAATGCTTGATGTGATAGGAAAGTTTCCTAAAAATGTAAGATGTATTAGACTCTTATTAATGAAGTGTTCAAAACTGCCATGATGGAATTAGCTAATAAAATATAATAACAATCTCCTCAATATATAGGTTTTTCACTCTTAATGGGTTTAACCAATCCTTTGATATTAATAAAAGGTGTAGTAAATTTCTTCATTTTAACAATTAACTGAAATAACTGGGTTTGTATACCCAAAATAGTCACAATATTTTCCAAAAATGACAAAAACAACCCACCATAACAATCACCTGATTTGAGTAAATATTGACTCTGTACTGAAGAAAGAGCAATGCATACTTCAACTCCACCACCTTAGTATTGTTTTATGGTGTTTTACTTTGTAGGAATACCCTGAAAAGTCTTTGTTCCTCTATTTATAAGTAGGTACTTCAAGTTCTTAAAAGCATTTTATAAATGTTTTAATTGTGCCTGTATTTGGGAGGGAAGGCGGTCTTACAGTTGCTGTTCTCTAGACAGAAAAGCTGAGCCAGGAGGAAATTAAATCTTCATCTCAGATGGTCTCAAGAATGTCTGTCTGCTCTGGAGACACTGGGAACTCTCACTGTTCTATTTGTTCCTCACAAGACTTCTCTTCATTGCTCTCTTTTAAGGACTATTTTGAATGTTTCATAGCTATTTTTAGCACTAATTGCAAATAACTTTGGAAACCCTTTGAAATGTTCCAAAAATTATCCCTTTTGGTTGGTGCTGGGATAAAAATTGAATTATCAACTTGTAATTTTCCATTTCCTCTAATTTATTCCTCTAGAGCCCATATTGCTGATTCCCTATGGTTATGGGACTCCTTTTTTTTTTTTTTTTTTTCCTCCCCCTTTCTCCATGCCAGCTGCTCATGGATCAGATGAATATATCAAGATGATTGTGTATTTAACCCTCTGTTGTCCGGAGAGAGAAGGACAAAAAAGAGAAATGCTGATAATATGCAGGTGCTGTACAAGGTGCTGGAAACAGGGAGGCTTATTTTGCTGCCTTCAATTTACTGTGTTCCTGCTGGGCTCAGGACTGCTCCTGCAGGAGCAGATGAGTGTCACTGATTTTAATTTCACCCATTCTCACAGAAAGCATATAAATTCAAATTGAGCCCCTTTGCTTTGATACATAGAGGATGCAAAGAAGAGGATTTTGTGCCACGACCAGGAACATCCCTACTAGCTCTGCTCCAACAGTGTGACCTCCCTTTGGAAAGATTGTAGGTCCCATGCAGGGGTGATACCGCCTTCCCCTCCTCAGTTTGTAGGGCTTCTTGGGGCAACATTTACTCACTGCCTGAGCTAATTATCTAGTAGATCTAGCAAAGCTACCTCTTAAAACCTTGTTACAAAAGGTCTATGTAAGAGCCTGCTGTGGTTGTGGTCCCTCCTGTGGTTTATCCCAGTGCAAGGACCCAGGCTGCTCCAGCCCTGCCCCACATTAGATGCTCTCTGCACAGGCAACTTGGAAAGGCAGGGAAATGCTGGAATGATTAAACTTCCACTTTATTCTGCCAGCCATCACCCACGCTCTTTTGTTTCTCCCACACCCTGCTTCTCCTTGCTCCTTTTCTTTCTTTCGCGCTCTCCTGTGGGCTAAGCAAATTGTGTAGCACAGTACATGATGTGTAGTGTTGCTCTAGGCCATCGTGGGATCCAAGTAAAACCATCTTGCAGAGCTGGGTTCAGCCTTCAGGCTGGCAATTAGTTTTCCCTGTTCTAGAGGGAGAATCACAACTCATGCATATTTCTGCTCTATGTCATGGAATAGATGCAGAGATTGAAAGTAAAAAGGGAAGAAAATGGGAGCAGTAATTAGCAGTTACAGTCCCTGGTTTTCCTCCTTCAGTATGCTGTCATCATTTAAACGTTTTGTTCCTCAAAAGAAGAAAATAAACTTAATATTTTCCTGACTTCAATTATGACAAAAGAGAAACCTGATTTAAACCAGTCTTCACAGAGGATTAGATGAGCATGATGAGACCTCGTCCATTGTAAACTCCTGGTGAAAAACTGATTTACTCTTCTTTAAATCATCTGACTACTTTGTAGAACGAGTCAATCAGTGACCCTCCCCTCTAAACACACACACACAAACCCACTAGGTTAATAGATAGAAGTGGAAAAACTAGAAGGACATGGTCTAAAACGGATTTACCCAATAATCATCAGTCACAACTTGCAGGATTTACACATAAGATAAATAAGATAAACAAGATAAGAAAACAGATAAACAAGTTGTGGTAAAGTTAAGTCCACTCTCCATATTTGAGCTGAATGGCCTGGCAAATGTATGCTTGCATTAAAAGGCCACATCATACATCTGAACTTGAAAATTGTACATTTGGAAGTTTTACATTATGGAACCATATGCTATAAGTTAGATAGTCTAAAAAGATTTTTTCAAGATATTCTGGGAAGTACAATTAGAGATGTAAAGTACAGGTGAATAATCAGCAAGACCATTATTGGAATGCTGACTCCACACACATACACAGAAAAGGATGTTGGAAATTTGAAACAGGCTCAGAAAGTTTCACAAATTCTTCCAAATTTGAAAAGCTTAGGATACATGAGACTTCTGCTCCACCTAGTATAGTTTTATTAAAGCAAGTATTAAATGGTAACCTGAGGCTACAAGTCAACAAATACTATATTTAAGTTCCAATTAGTACTGTAATTCTATAACTGTAGGTGCAGGGACTGTGTCTCTAAAATGTCATACATATACTTGGTACCCTGTCCACAGTTACAGCTTGAAGAAGGTCTAAGCAACTTTGTGCCTGTGAAGTACATCGGTAGGTAAAACGTTGCTAATTCTCTTGTAATTTAGCCTTCATACTGCTCTGGGACCTTAAATCAGGAGTTTATTTTGTTAATGTAATTTATTCTTCAATTAAGAATACAGTAAGGGAAGTCACAGGATAAGAAATGGTCAAATTGTTTTGTCTTGTGAACTAATGTTTGTGACTTGAAGAAATACATGGTTATTCATACAGGACACAAATTAGTGAATCTGAGAGAAGCAGGAGAAGGGACGGAAGATAACTGCAGTTGAAACTTCAGAAGCGTAACTTGTGAGAAAACTGCACTAGCTTTTAATATGCTTTTCTTTCATGGGAAATACAGATTCTTTGGGTCATATATTACTGAAATGAGATGTGCAGTTTTAAGCTTTTGATTTTGTGTTTGCTTTTGTTTTTAAACATATATTTTTGAAGTATTCGTGTATTGAAGTGAACTGATAATAGGCAAGACTGGAGAAGGCTCTGTGTGGTATCTTTAGAGTTAAAGTGGAGTTTGAATTGGTCTGTGGTCTACATCCGAAGACATTAACTATTCACCAGACTTTGGTTACTGTCTCTGTCTGTAATTCATCTTGATGGCATCTTGTAAAGCTGTAGACCACCAAAAGAGCAGGAAGCAGTTGAAAGTAGCTGGTTATGCACTAGTCTTGCTCAGCAGATTTTGTTTGAGTGTCTTGATGTGCACACAGTACACAGCTGATAGTTTTTGTTATCCCTCAGCCAGTGGGCGCTCAGCTGTGTCAGATCTGCCAGCTGGGATTGTGTAAGAAAATGAAGCACCGTGCCCAGTGGCAGAAGGTGCCAGGCCCTCAGGGCTCCATCCCTCCTCCCTATTCTCTCCTCCTCCCCCTTTTACGGGGACTCTGAAACGCGTATCTGTGTTCTGATAATGCTGTTTGTACCTGCGCTTTTAGTCTTTAATGAGCCATCATTTGTCTTCTCTTGTGGATCTCAGGTTTTTGGTACCCGTCAGCCCTGCAGGCACAGGGGCTTAACCTGGGACAAGGGATCCTGGGGCAGGCGCTGCCGTGGGAGGATTTGGGGAAGCATGGAAGGCGAGGCATCTCACAGGGTTGGCTTGGAAAGGTGGCTGTGCTGCTGGCCTGGAAATTGGATTATTACACACAAGAAATCAGGATAGGTGCTTTTAATGGGTCTGTCCAAGCTAGGCAGAATACTGTGCATCTGTTATTTCCAAGGATTTATATTTTTTGAAACTGTTGATGGCCCTTTTGGAATTTGGTAACTTCTTCCCCTCTGAAGTAGAATGGGGGATTGTTCCTGATGGTATGTGGTCTTGGTCCGAAGTTCAGCCATTGTGTTGTGGCTAAGACCTGAATCACAGACCTTTATTCCTGGCTTTAATTATTTGAGTTTCTGTCCTTCTCTTTAAATGATCTGGAGAGATATTAATTACTTCTCTTGAAGGGTATTACTTCAGCTAAGATGATTTGTTGAGATACGTGGCTTAATGTGTCTAATGCCTGATGATTATTTGTATCTGATTGTTCCCACTGTAGATGTTTTGGAGATTCTTCTGGCAGATGAGTAGAAATTGAATCTGAAATCCATATGCATAGTGGGAGTAAATAATCACAGGTAGGCTCCTCTGTAATTATAGCAGAGTGTCAAACTTTGGAATATAAGGCCTTGCCTTTTTTAATTACCAGGGAAACAATTGAATGGAACATTAAGGTATGTCAATGTTCATATAGATTCAATTGTTTGAAGTAGTAAACACTTTATATAACATACCATACATTTCAACTTTATATGATATACCCTACCTTTCTTTTGGTCTTCTAAATAAGATACATGCTAGCATTTTGCTCCTATTTTGTTTGTTTAATGAAACATACGTGAATGCATTATATGGGTTTTGTGTGTATCTCACTTGAAATAAAAATTCTGCGCAAAATTATTTAGGCATCTTGTCCACATCTCTCTTAATTTAACACAGAGAGAAACTCTACCTTTAAAAAGTAAAATACAAAATGTATTTTCAATTACTGCATGCAATAAAGATCTTTTATGAGCCTGTGCATTTTATTTTTGTATCTTAGATTTACTGTATCATCTATAAAAGAAGTAATATGGCCACTATAAAAAGTTATGGCAGGCTTTGCAGCTGTATTTTTTAAGGCACTGATTGGGAAATGGTGCAGATTTCACCTTCTTGAGAAAGTTCAAGGTGTGCTTGGAATTGAGAGACCTTCCAGAAGAACTGGGAAAGCGTAGTGCTATCCTAGGGCTAATTGGAGGGACAGGAGGACTCCTTATGAAAGAGGATTTTATCCAAAATACGTTGGAAAGTGCTGTCTGAAAGCCCTCACCCTTTTTATGGGTCAAAATAAAGCTAGTGCTGCCAGGTGTTCTTCGTTACAGTGAGTTGAAAGTAGACTTTTGGTGGTGGGAAGGTGATTGTGACAGCAACAGAATAGAAGGTGTGATAGTTTTTTATTTTTTTTTATGTAGTAAACATTTTTCTTAATTATTGTTCAGGATGCAGGTGATTGTTAAGATGGTCAAATTGCATGAATGCTTTCTGAGCATGCTTTGCCATTTTGTTTGGAAAAATAGTAGTGGTGATAATTTTGAGATAATTCATAATAAAAGGGTCCTAGGTGGACCATTACTGCTTCTCTTGCAGCTTTGTTCTGGGATGAGGATCAGTGGTGGTGTGAAATAGCACTTGTTAGCCAATAAATGTCTCTCACAGACATACTGTGTATGTCCCGGGGAAAGTTGGCTTTACAGTGTGATTGTGGGCACCTGAACTTGTTCGTTAGTGGAGCAGAGGCCAAATCCCTGCAATTCTGCACTGAGTGTTTGTAATGCATAGGAAGACTTTGGAGGGAGTGTAATGTGGAGTCTCCTTTGACTGCCATTTAACCATAGAAGTTATGAAAATTATAACGAGTAAGGAATCTTGCTATTCAAAATACCTGGATTCTGGTAGTAGATGGAGTAGAAGGCGGCTGTAGTTGACAACACAAATGTTTTGTGTGCAGTTTTTCGGTGGCACAGATGTGCTCTTCTGTTAGTGAGTGGAGAGAAAGTTCATTTTGAATCCAATAACTTTTCATTTATTTGCTCACTTTCTGGTAGGCAGGAAACAGAAATAGCCTGTTTTTTTGGCTTTTTTTTCCCTCTTCAGTTAAGAATGGGAAACTCTAATGTGAAAAATTTTAATTTATTTTAATGATGCGGAGAATATTTGCCTTTTATCCATGGAATCCTGTATGTAGCTTCTGCTTTACCCTTGAGCACACTTACAGTAAAGGAGCTGTTAATCTCTGTTACTACTACTGTTTCTCGTTTATCTTTTGAAGACCGAGTTATCTTGAGAAACTCATCTGTCCTTAAAGTCACTTGCATTTGCTATTTTTCTTTCTTTGCATGTTTTTCTTCCCCAAACTGGGGTTTATCTCTACATGAAGTGATCTGTATTAAATTAGTCTGTATAAATAGGCCAGTAGAAAGGCTACAAAGTCCATCTTGGTTTGGTATGAAATATGTGCAAAAGAAAAACAAACGAACTGAGAAAGAAGGCTGTGTCTACACAAAAGTGCAGTCAAACCGCTGCACATTCATAGCATATATCATTAGGATAATACTAATTGCAGAGGCACTATTATATCAGATCTCTGGGCTGTGTGTTACTCTGTGTGGGCTGTAACCATATCTATGATATGTCATGTTGACAGACAGTTTCCTGGAGCAGTAGATATACCTGCTGGAAGGGCATTGCTTGGTTACTTACCTTGCTTACTTGACTGTGTAAACTTCAGTGTAACTTTTGATAGCATCAGTCAGCATTTAACAAGGTAAGCAGCAGAGATATTTTTCATTTTAGATGGTTAGCAAAAGCATCCCAGATAGTTTCCAGTCTGTATTTTCAGAGGGGTCAGCACTGGCCTGGTCTTTGATTTGTGCACCATTAGTACAAACGTCAGTTTCTGTAAGTAAATTCATGCCTCCAATATTTACACTACCTCTAAGTGTTTTTTTCCCCCTCTTTGAAGAAGAATTATATGTGTTTGCAACCTTAACATGCAGGATGACAAACATTTGGACTTAGGAATGTACAGCAGAAATTACTGTATTGAAAACCTTGGATGTCTTTTAAGATTTTACTAGAAAGCAAACAACACCATGAAATAATTTCCAGTTGTCCTTGCTGTCTTGAAAAGTGATAAATTCATTAGTGTATTTAGAAAAAGTATAAAATACAGATTGGAGTGTATTACTACCTATTTAAAAAGTAGCACAACTTGGGTTTAGTTTTCAGTACTGTCTGTATCATGTCTTCAGGTTTTATTATGGACAGAATTGCAAGGGTGGAATTGGTCTAAAAGACACAAAAAAACTTTTTAAAGGAGTTATGTCAAAGAGCACTTAGGCCAGGAAGCCACCTTGTATTCCAGACTTGAGTTATTGTGCTTTGTGGCTGTTAACTAGTAGAGCTTTTCTACCCTGGCCTCAGTAGAATATCTATCTAAGGAGACCTATGGCCATATAGAAATACCTTTGTATGGGAGTTTTATACAACAAAGGCAACATTTTACTGACTGCTTTGAGAAAGAAGTGCCATCTGAGTGTAATGACAAGTATCTGAGGCAGGTTAGCCACTCTGCCCATGCAGCTTTTCTGAGATTTGTAGTTAACATCATAATGTTGCTTATTGTAGGATTTAAAAAAAGAGTAAAGTAAAATATTTTCAGTGGTTTTTCACGTTTCATTAGTTCATGGAGGTGGCACATAAGTTCCAGAATTAAAGAATAAGAGTGAGGGGTTCATATGATTCCTATGTATAGTGGTTAAAAAATTAAGAAGTGCATTATTTTTCTGTAGATAACGTTCAAGCCTTTTTTGATATTTTCTTTGGAGAAAAATGCCAAATTGTTATTTAATTACACACACTGATGATTTAAAAAAAAAAAATAAAATATCCCTACCTGTAAGTGTTCTCATTGTTCTTTAAATTTAAGCCCTGCAAAATTTAAATTTGAATTGTAACCAAGTGGAGTGTTGACAGAGCAAATTTCTATAAATCGTGCATTTTAAGATTGTTTTACTTTCTTGTAATCTTGATGTTTGCAAATTGAAAGGTAAGTTAATAGGTCTCTTGGACTACAAAGATAAGCACTGCACTGGAAGCCTTTATTTCCTCACAGTAAAGACACTGAAGCATATTAAAATATACAAAACTTCTTGTAAGTGAAATCATGTTGATACTACATATTAGGGTCCTAAAATTGAAAGATCCAGTGCAGTTTTATATAAATTTCTTCAAGATGTGGTGATACTTTAGGGCTTATGAGTTTGAGCAGGGATTTCAAGTTAAGAAACAGAAGAAATGTTGGTGTTTGAAAGTAATAGTCCTATTTTCTATCAATTTACAATCATTAATTTCCTAGTTCATTTTAGGTAAAGATGAATTTAGAGAAAAAAAAAAAAAACAGAAAAACCTGACCAATGTTTTCAGAAGGAAAAAACTGTTTTTTGTGGCAGGTATTCTTCCTTGATGAAACCATATTAGACATTTAATTCAAAGATACTCCATGAGGTCATGTCAGTTTTTTGTACACAGCCAGCAATGTGCTGGTCCCTTTTAAAACACATTGAACCTACAATAAAAATGACATTAATCATAAATTTAGAGAGCATTTCGGTTTTGTTTGTTTTATATTTGAAATAAGCACTCTCACTGAGGCATTTTACAGAGGTTGGTTGTATGAAAAATAGAGAAGATGATTTATTTGAGTTTGTGTGAAGTGGCCTTGCAGGTTTATAATAAAGCTTTTGAACATCATTGACTATTCTGTTTTCCAGTGTGCCATGAAGGTCTTTTGCAGCAAGGTTCATTTATTAGAAATAGTAGTTGAATTATTAAAGTTTTAGCAGAAAGTAAATCTAGATAATATTAGTATTGAAAGATGTACATTTAGTGGCCTCGGAATCACTGTGGTTGAAAGGTTTCTGTGCAGAATGTGTAGGCCAGCTCCCCCTTGTCAAAGAGTGTCAGCTTTTAGTCATATGGAAGGAGTTCAAAATAATGTCAATGCCAAACTGTGCCTGAGTTTATAAAGGAAAGTAATAGATTTCAGGTTGTCATAAATCTGATGCAATAAAGCAACAGTCTCAGCTGGTCCTCATAACTTACTTTTCACTACTTTGTTTCTTGGGAGGAAAAGCAAGAGATGCACTGAGGAAAGCCAGTATCGATCCAGCATAGGTCGTTTTAAAGTTGTACTCTCTCAGATTTTTCTTAGTGCAATTTTTTGTGCACACTGTTGAGTGAGAGAAAATGAAAATTCCAGTAGATGCAATGAGAGATTATCTTTTCTGTTAATTAAATAGACTTCTTTCAGAATATATTCATTTTTGGTTCAAAACTTATAATGAATATTTCAAAGAGATAAAAGAGAGGAAAGTATAAACCACTTACAAATATATTTTTGTTCTGCCTATGTTATTCTGGACAAGAGGGGAAAATGCTACATTTCCTATATGAAGTTTTGCAAAAATATGATTTATAATATTTCCAACAGTTTCAAAAGTCTTGTTTTACTAGGAGCAAAAGTATTGTACTTCATTTGGTTATAACATCTTTGGTTGACTTATTTATATTTATTGTTTTCATATAATGATATCTGACATCACTGTTAATTCTCGTCTTATCTCTAAGAAAATTCTTTGGTGTGAAAACGTAAATTACTCTGTGGCTTTCTTCTAACGCATTAATTTTGTTTTGGGTTTTGTGTGGGTTTTTTTCTTTTTTTCCTAGAATAGTATTAATTAATTAGTATGTCAAAAGAACCCGAGAATTTATCAGTAAAGATACTGAGCACATTAGGAAGGTGTTAAGAAAACTTGCTTGGTTTTCACCCATTTGTTTATACTGACCATGGAATGAAATTCATCATTCACAGGATCAAAAAGAGCTTGCAACCTAGCCTAGGAGTGAACTTGAAGAGGGTAGGAAGAGTTGAATAAGCTGCAGGGAGTGGATGTGTTGTACTTACACAAAGTGCTGTCGTAGATTCCTTCCCAGGCAGACGTAGCAAGTTCCAGTTTTTGGATATTGAACTTTGGTTTTGCTCTTTAGCTTCTCCCCACCGCCTTGCATCTGGTGGTGTTCCCCACCTGAGCTCACAGCCTGACCTGAGTCACAGACAACGGTGCAAACCTTGGGTTGAGGCTCTGGGATTTTCCAGTTCTGGTGCAGACTAAACCACCCTCCTGTTGCCAGCCTTGTGGTGCCCTGCCTGACTCTCCTTGTGTGTGGCAGGATCAGCAATTCTTTGTGCAATTCACAAGGAAATGGAGCCCCACGGCCATGTGGTTCACTAAGCACATGGACATTGTCACGAGTAAGAATAAAATAGAGTTGATGTTAATATGAATTATTTTGTCTTCATCTAAAATAAATAACTTGACTATAGCTTGTAAAGGTTTATTTTTAGTATTAGTTTTATGTGGGATAGCTCATCCTGGATGTCTGTGCACTCGGTTAAGGCTGAAGAGAAAACCTAGCAGTAAGGAACTGGTTCTAGCTGCCTGCTGCTCAATTAAAACACAAACTCAACTCTAGTATAATCTATGTAGTAGTTGTAAAATATAAGTAGTTAAATAGGAGAGATTATATAGGCTCAAAAAAGAACCACAGCAGAAGCAGGCTATTCCTTTTCAGATGCTTACTCTTTCTTCCTAAGTCTTCTCGAAGGAAGAAAAGAAACAAAAAGAGGTTTCTTACATGTATAAATGAGCAGCAAGCACAGGCTGTTTTGAGTGCACTGTGAAAGTAGATTGCAGCTGCTGAGGTATTAGACTGAGTTATCCCAGTCAGACAATTGCCATTGTTACTGTGTGGCTCAGAAAGGGGGGATAACCTCATCTCTTTCCTCTGTGCATGCAGCCCCACAGAGGTGGGGAGTTGGCTGGGTGTAACATTAACCTCTTTTCTGTCAAATTAGGTCACGTGTGCTCTTATGGCTACGGTTTAGCCAAGGAAAGAGGTTTTGGTCCCAGCTGTTTGCTCCCTACCATTGTTACAGCCCTACTCAGAGGCAGTGTGACTGCATGGGGAGCCAGTGTCAGGGCAACCTGTTTTGAGAAAACCTGATTTGAATTATGCTATTTAAACTGTACAGAATTGTTTTGACACAACTTAGGGAAAGCCTATGTGCTAACTGATACTTAGTCTATATAGGCTTACTTATTTAAACAGATGCTTATCAGAGAGGATAGCTTCTGGTCAGGGTGCATGGATGTGCAGACCAAGGTCTCATCCTGCTGTCAGGGTCACATAGCATATTGTTGCCAGACTATAACTATATATTTGCTAAAGGTACGAAAAATCATGTGCCTCCAGATTCTGTCACGTTTTGGTGAGCTGTGTCTTCCTGTACAGTGTTTGTGCCTATAATCACTCTGTCTTGTTTGAGTTTAATTATCATCTGAATTTTCAGAAATCCCACCTATTGGTATTCCTTATTTTCATCTGGTGTATTAACCTTAAATAATGGCAGCTGGTAGGAACTGGTGTTTCTTGCCTGGATTAGGCAACAGTGTTTGATTAATGGAAACAAAAGTCTAATCAAACTGAAGCAATGAAATTTTGACTGCATGAAAGATTCATTCTTTCAAAGTGCCTAAACTAAAAAGAATTTGTCAGTTCATTAGGCCATGCTCTGAAAAGAGAGTTTGCTTTAACCGTGTTAATTTTGGTTTCTTTTTTTTGTCAATTTGATAAGAAGAATTGACTGGTTGCTGAGTGCAGTTAAATATTACAGCCATTTTTCACCAGACATTTGCAGTTAGACTTAGACTTGCAAAAGGTGCTATTTGAAACTGAAGCAGAGCTGTACCTTTGGCACTCAAGTGTTAGCTCTGGCACAGGTGGCAGAGGCATAGGCAGGGTGACAAGTTGCTGTGGCTGAGAGGTTAAATTAGCAGTTGGTCAGGCTTAGAACCTGATAGCTACATGATTAAGTTGTATATGATCCTTTTTACACACAGCTGAATAGGCTCAGAGCAAACATATGGTAATTAAGTTACATAATTCTGCATATACCTGGACGTAGAATAGAAATGAATAATATGTCTGAAGTTCAGATTTGAAAGCTCTTTCAGTAGATTTACAAGTTTTACTTTAAAACTTAATCTAAGGGTTGTTGTATATTTCCCTTAGAAGAAGGAACCAAATTTAAGAAGGTGAATTCATTTATATTTAAAGAAACACATCTTCAGAGCATTTGAAACTATTAAAAGCAACATGTGAATCCCAGTTGCTCTGTAGATCAGCACAAGAAAAGCTTTAACTTGCTTCAGCTGAGGGTAAAATAAATTTAACAAACTTCAGTAAAGTGGAAGGTAATTAAATTACTAGATATTTTAAGGCAGTTTGTCAGCAAGTTGTGCATCTCTTGCATCATGTTTTAAAATTAAAAGTTCCCTTGGTTTAATTTTATGAAAATTTTGATTTCTGGCCTGCAAATTTCTAATTCATATGTCACAGTTAAAAATCAAGTTGTTCTGTGAATTAACGATTTTTGGGTAAGTAGTTTTTGTTTTGGTTTTGATTTGTGTGTTTGGGGTTTTTTTTATTGTTTTGCTTTGTTGTTGTTGTTTGGTTGGTTTTTGGTCTATTTACTCAGCAACTTAATACCAAGTAAGTGCTAACAAGGAAAGCATTGCAATATATGCTATGAGTAAACATGTGGTGAAATTTTATTGTTTGAAAAATTGAGTGAAGAGACTAGCGGTGGATTTTTGATGCATATCAGGTTTTTTTTTTGAAAAACCATGGGCATGGCTATGGTGTTAAGTTTCTGCTCAAATATCCCAAATTTCACACCTGATGTAGTAGAGTGAGTTGTAGGAGTGAATGACCAGGGCTTTCACAGGAAATCTATGATCCTTTGCTTTTAGTGTGAATCTTTCATGTCTCTAAGTCTAATTTTTTTCTAAAACTGAAAGCACTGTAAGTGAATACTTGATTCTGGGTCAAAACCACAAGGCATTGTCTCAGAGCCCTGCAATAACCAGCATCTTAGACCATGATGCAAGAGCATTGTACAAAATAATTATTTCATCATTTTTCACAAAAATTTGTTCAAACAAACATCTGAACAGCTGCTGGGGTGAAGTATTCATGGGGATTGAGCAAGGCTGGAGAGCTCTACAGATCTCTGAAGTTTCAGAGGCACTCAGAAGTTGAGGTCCTTCATCCCACTGCTCGTTAAAGTATTCTGCCTCCAAGTCAGACATCCTTACTATTCCTTGCAAATGATGCAGCTTTTAGCCACTAACATCTGGCTGACAGACAGCAGGCAGCTGTATTCCATGCCAGCAATTCTCAAGTGGGTTTTGTCTTTGAGGGTTTTTTTTTTGGTTTGGCTTTTTTGTTTTGTTTTGGGTTTGTTGTTTTTTGGGTTTTTTTTGTAGTCTTCGACACAGAGAATGGCTGAAAGAAAATAAAAAGAAGAGCCAGAATACTCTAATAAAATTTGTAGCTCCTATGGGATCTGGGGGTTTGAGTTGATGAGTCTGCTTTTTTTTGGCAGAGCTGTGGTTGTGAAGGTGGCATTACACTGTAGACGATCCTTTCTATTCTTGTTTCTTTATAACCTCCCAATTGTCTTATAACAGTAATGCCATTAGAGTTCAAAGTCACAATTCAAACATAAAACCACTCAGTTAATTTGCAAGAATCAAGTGTTCAAATCAAAGTTGTTGCTGAGATTCTAGTTATTTGCTCTTAAAAAAAAAAAAAAGGGGTCATTTATGTATTTGTGTCATAAATGGCATGTTCTACTGCCATTGTAAAACTTACTGGAACATATTTTTTTTTCCCCTACTTGTATAGAATGTATTTTTTTTTCTTGTTTTGAAATCTATGGCAATATTTATGATTTTGTAACACCACTGTTTTTCATGTGTTGCTTAAAAGGTAAGCGGGATTTCTCACAATACATAAAACAAAGCTTTTTTGCTGGACTGTGACTTAAGACAAAAATATTTTTAAAATTTTGGTGCTTTTTAGTTTCTGGTCCTCTCTTTCTGCACGTAGGCATGTGTGCATATGTGTTTGCTTTCCACTGTTTGCCTGAAATAGTGATGCAAGCATAGCACACTGTAGATTAAAGCTTCAGGGAGCTAAAGTAAGCGTGAAGTTCAGCCTCTACCTAAACATCACCACTGGGCTAATCTACAATTTAGACTGATCCATCACGAATATTTACAAGTAGGCAGAGTGCAGTTCAAAATTAAACAGCATATGGATACAGTTATCCCTGTTAAAATGACCAACGTGCCTTGTATTGTGTATGGAAGATAACAGGGACAGGTGGTAATCTGTCTTCTCTGAGCAGAGACAGCTGGTATTTTCCTTGGGCTTCAGTGGTGCTTTTCTGTATGGTCTCACCTACCAGCTGATATCTTGCATGTTAGAACAATACCAAGTACAGATTAACCCTTTTGTCTATTCCTATGCGATGTCCAAAGTGGGAAGTATCAGACTGTGCAAGAACATGGTGTTTTAGTATTTCTAGTAATAAAGTTGCATACAGCTTGTCTTACTGGCCTCTTTACATGCAGTGCTGTGATGATATTTATCAGGAGATGGTAAATAAAAATCATAAGAGTTCATAATTTGTATGGGCTTTTTGTTTTAAATATCCGATGAAGTTCCACCTTGAAGGAGTGCTTGAGAATGAACCCTGTTTCATTTAATTGAGGAGAATCTGAAAGGTCATATAGAAAAGAAATAAAATTGTTTTGTAACTTCGCTTGTATTTACTTCCAGCCATACTGCTTAATATTAAAATATGTGTAACTTCTTTCTGAACGTACTAATTTGGTTCCCAGATTGAATATGATGATGCTTTTTTTTTTCCCTTTCTACAGAGAATGGATACTGGTTACTCACAGTTGTTTTTTTAATCTTAAATATTTAGTAATTCTCTAGGTTGGGGGGTAACCAGGTACTGGCACTCCATGAAAGGCAGCAGACACCAGTTCTGTGGGGCTCTGCTTCTGGGCCCTGCCAAATTCACACATGTGGCTGTGCTCGGTTAATTGATAAAATTAATCAGCACTTAGATTATTCCATCCCACCGGGTGTTGTGGTTAGAGCCCCAGCTGAGCCCTGGTAACGCTGAGCTGCTGCAAGGGAGAGCAGGGCCATGGGACACAGCGTGGATGGGTCAGGAGTGGGGAGGAAGCTCTAGGAATTGTCATCACAGAAATGGTCCTTAAAGAAGTGTCTGTGATCTCAGCTAATGCCAGTCCTGGTGGAAGGAGGGGAAGGAGGAACATCTAGCGAAGGATGAGACAGGGTGATGTAAGAGGAGTGCAGGACTGGAAAGCCTGAGGGAGGCCAGTGTTCAGACATTTTAGTTTTAGCTGGGGATAACAAAGAATTTCATGTTTTTGTCTGAATGGACCATCTGAATGGTGGTGCTTGTCATTTTAGAAACCACGTTTATTCTTGATTATTTATTTTTTTTTTAATTTTAAATTTTTTCTGCTTGTTAATAAAAATGAATGCAATGAACTTGGAGGAAAAAACGTGCCTCATCTACATAAACAGTAGAAGGGTTCTGCCCAGAAGAGGAGCATGAGCTTTGTGTTTTTCTGCCTGGGGAGTCCTGGCAGAGTGCTTGTTGAGGTTCGAATTTCCTATGAAGATTAGACAGACAAAAACAGAAATTCTTCATAAATTCCAGTGAATTGCCTTTAGAATGAGAAAATTTCATATTAGTCAAGAAAGTGGCCTCAACTTTGAAGTCTTAGTAATCAAATGTAGTACCCTTGCAAAAGAGTTGAAAAAGTTTTTTTGATGGTGTTCCTAGACTGACATGATTACCTAGAGAGTCTGTAATAGAGGAGATGAAATGCAATTGCTTCAGAAAGTCAACATTTGCCAGCATTTTGCCTGATTGTCACTTAGTAAACTTTTTTATTTTCTTTTAAACTAAAGGGAGAATAAACATTAAATAAAAGAACTGTTGAAACTAACCTTCATTGTAAATAACTCTCTAGGCAAGGTTTTCTCCTAAACAAGTTGTTAGAAAATGTCAACATTGTTTTCAAGTTTAGATATGGCTTTCTGATTTTTCAAGTTAACCTTTTAAAGATATTGTCAAAGACAGGTTTTATTTTTATTTATATAAATGTTTAATATGAAACAGCTTGGAATGAAAAGAATATATATTAAAAAATTTTATTTGAGTAAATAAGTAGAAATATGGGGGCTTGGGGAGGCCTTTTTTTTTAAAATTCATGTCACCAAAGACAGATTTTTGTGTTTCAGATATGCTCAAATTAAAGTACCAGCACAGAGTACTATTTAGGATTGTTTTATAGTATTATTTTTCATATTGCTAGTTGTCTGAAACATTAATTTTATTTCATGTGCATAGTTAGGCAGCACGTGATCACCCAGGGGGACATGAGCAAAACTTTGAGGATCTTCTATTCTAATGGATTTCCCTTGACTTTAATTGGTTCCACCTAGTTAATCCTATATGCCCTTTGAGAATGCCTTTTTTTTTTTTCTCCCTGTCTGATCACTGCTCACAGATCCACATTTAGTAGGTATTTCCTAGGCAGAATAATGTCCATCCGTGTGTTTTTCACCCATACAGTGATGATCAACTGCAGTGATGAAAATTCACCTTTTCCATTTCTAAAAGTTACATGAGAAACATCTTTTCTGTCTGTGCTCCCAGGATAAGCTCTGATTGATTTTAATGCGCAAAATTTTATGAACCAATGCCCTTAGATAATGTTCAGTGCTGCTTAAAAGCTGGGTTTTGACCTTAAAAGGGAGAGTATAATGAAAGCAGTGGTTCATGATTTAGTATTTTCTGCTTTGTTACTTGCAGAAAGTCAAGCTTGAAATTTAGGTAATGAAGCACAGCAAACTAGTAAAAATAATAAAAAAATAAAATACACAATTTTAAGGGCTCCAGATCTATCAGCTCTAGTGTGAGGAGACATAGAAATAGAAAATCTCTGAAGTTGGCTTGATGTATTGCTTTATTTTTTTTCCCTCTGATTTGAAATTTGTCTGGTTTTGTTGATGTCTTGTTTTCATTTTCATTTTCATTTAAACTAGCAGCCTTCAGAAGAAGCCTGAGCTTTGGGCTATAGTAGCTTCATTTTCATTATATAAAATTCACTGCACCTCAGAATTCAAGTGGTACAAAAATTTATAATTGAAAGAACATACTGAAATCTGCAGTCTGATGTTCTGGGCAGGCTCACTGAAAGGGAGCAAAGTAAATGTAAGTGTTAAATTGGAGTTGGTCATGTGTTAATTGATTTTCTTTAATTGTTATTATTTGTTTATTTTAAAATGAATAAACAAAATAAATGTCATTGACCTTGTTTCGTACCAGTCCAGATGACAAAGGAGATGGTCCCTGAGGATGTGACAAAGTATGATGAGAACTTTGACTACAGTTACTGAATATAAAGAAAGTACAATTTTGAATATTGCTGTATTTGGAAAGCTGCTTTTTTCTTGTAAATGATGAATCTTTAGCACCTAAATCCAGAGGGTTATGGTTTATGAATTCAGTGATGAAAAATGTGCCTAAGTCTCCTAAAGGCTGAAATTTCTTGTGCTCCCTGTGCAGCATTTACTAGTTTCAGCAACGCTCTCCTGCCATGGAAATTTTAGTGAACAGGTAGTCTAGATTCATGAAAGGACATCAGTGTTTAAAGAACTTACATGCACAATTTATGTCCAGAGTCCAGGAGTTCAGTTTCAAAATGTTTTGCTGTGAATCTGGTTCTGAGCTACCTTTTTCTCTTCTGCAGTAAAATGGGAACTAAAGCACATGACAGTAAAGTCCAGTGTGGAATTCAGGCTCTTGAAAAATAAGAAGTCCTTTTGTAAATCATATATTTAATTTTATAGGAGTGAAATCACTGTAGGGTAATACTCTTCTGAATCATTTAGCCGTAATTCTGTGTGGGCATGAAAGAGGTCAAAATAAATAAAATTTGAGATCTGCCTGCAGTAGAACAAAGCTATAGACTATTCCACATAAGTTGTATACATTGACTCATCATCTATGATACCTGACATGTCATTAAGGCTTTCATGAGATGTCTGCATCAGAGAAATGAAGCCACAGTCAGTGACAAGCTTTATGCTTCTGCTATCCATAACGAGTGACTTAATGTATTCCATTTTAATTGTTATCTTGGAGTCAATCGTGATCTCACACTACAGCTACTGGCAGGAATCATCAGTTATGTGCACGGTGTTTTGCAAAATTGCAAATTCACCCTACATCTCTTCAATGGCAACAATGTTTAGCAGCTCATTAGCTTTTGGGCTATACCTTCTGGTCAATAGATGCTGGGAGAGACAGACAGCCTCGTTGATTTGCAGACATCTATTAGTCAAGATGAGCACAGCAGTATAACTGAAAGGAAACACAATAGAGTAGCATTTAGAGTAGGCTTCCATTAGCTGGAAGATTAAAAAGATAATTAAAATGGGATTAAAAAAGAAATAAAGTTGATTTTTCTGCTTAGTACTCTTGCTTAGAAAATACCCTTTACTGTCAAGTTTGATGGTTTTGATTATAAATTTTAAAATGGTCCATTTCAGCAATTTATATTTAAGTAAAAGTAAACATACAGCTAGAAACTGTGCTGCCTGCTTCTTTTTGAATGGGGGAGTACTCGAAGGGAAACATAATACCAGAAAGAGGTCCCATGTGTAATATACTGGAGATACCAATATGTTGTCCCTGGTTACGGTTTCAGAGGTTTTGTTCAGATTTGATGACTTAATATGACTTTGAAGAAGGTAGATTGAAATAGAATTGTATAGTACTGTAAAACCACTGTAGGTATTTTCTGGTATTGAATAACTGAATGACTGAGAAGAGTCTTTGGTAATCCAGACAAAGAGTAGGATCAGTAAGAGTTACTACTGGGGAACAGTTGGAAAGTGGAGGTTACGTTGGAATGTTAGCACTAAAACTGTGGGAAACCTGTGTTAGTTCAGAAGAGTTTAGGCCTGGAGGCTCGAGAGGATCTTGGCCATGTCTGAAGGTACTTGTTGGAAAGGAACAAAGAGAAGGAAGCCAAACTCGTCTCAGTAGTTCCCAGTGACAGGAGAGGATACCATAGGCAAACACAAAATCACACAAAATTCCATCTAAACAGATGAGACGAAAAGCTTTTACTGTGAGGGTGAAACAGGTTGCATGGGGCTTGGAAGTCTCAGTTCTTGGGATTATTCAAAACCTGGCTGGACGTAGCTGATCTGAGCAACCCATTCTAGCTGACCATGCTCGAGCAGGAAGGTTGGACTAGAATATTTCAAGAGGTCTCTTCCATCTTCAGTGACTATTAGCGTTGTGGAGCTATTTACAGAATGTCATGTGGTTGGGAGAAAAGCAAACCCACAAAACTTATTTTGAAAAAGAAAAGGGCAATTATACTGCCTGTTATTTCTCTTGGCGTACCAGTTATTCTGTTAAAAGTTAAAAAATATGATGAATCTCTCATGGGATCATTGAATAGTTTTGTGTCAGGTACAAGCATGTTGTCTTTAAAGTTCTCTTCTGATATTCTATTTACAAATACACATTTCTTTTTGATTTCTATTTTATTCTAGTTCATTCTTTCCCCTTTTGCCTGTAATTTTATTGCATTAAGTAGCTCTTCATTAGTTTTGTGCTTGAGATCAAGTCAACAGTTGTTTCTTCACATTTTTTAGAATACCACTCTTGTTTTCAGGATTCTGAGCCTAATATTGTGTGCTTGACTCTCCGTAAAAAGATTTCTCTTCATTTGGCTAAACAATTGTTACAATGTATTATATATCCAATTTAGGATGAACTTAAAATGTCTGTCTTGTTTTCTTTGCTTCTGTAACACCAGAAGCCAACTAGTCCTACCTCATTATCCCAAAGCCTGCCCAATCATACCTATATCAGTATTAATGGATGGTCATTTGACCTGTTTTTGTAGCCCTGTATTTTGATGTTTACAGTCTGTAAATTTTCCAGGCAGTCAGTAATGCTTTGCAGTGTTCAGTGCTATAAGTCTTTATGTTTGCTGGAGCATCATATGAAACTCTGATTAAATGGACCAGAAGGATCTACAGAATGTTTAAATTCTGGAGAATCTTTTTTTGTAGATGATATTTAGATTTGTATGTGATAAAAATGTGCTGAATAGACCATTAAGTAAAAAAAAGGGGACACTCTCCCTCTAACTCCTTGATTTTACATTACTCCTTTTGGCTGGGTATTCATTGTGTATTTCCAAAAGAGACTAATAAAACTTCAAAGCTACATTTATTTATAGGCAAGTTAAATATTCTTTTGTTCTATTCAATTTGTCCATTTTTGGTAAGAAGTTGCACTCTAGCCGTTGTGCCTGATTTATTGCTTTGAGGCCTGTGTGAAGTGAATAAGTGAATATTCACTGATTTCTGGTGCCCAGGTGTTAAAGTTGTGCATTGAGTGCTGTAGTAATTTGCATTAATTGGCAAGCTGTCGTCACTGAAACACCAAATATTTAAGCAACAGTTCTGCAAAATGTTGAAGCTCACTCTTTTGTCACTTGGAAATCAAAAAGTTTTAAGCATGTGAAACTTCGTAATAAGTATCCAAGTCTTTTGTGTACCAGAATCAAATGGCTAAATGAGATCATGAAAACTAGCACTGAACCATTTTGCTGAGAATTTCCACCTTTACAGTTATGGTTTAGATGGATTTCATTTTTAATTGCACATAAAACCCAAATCATGTTCTTTACTGGCCTTCTTTTGTCTCAGCTATGGATAAATAGAACCACAGATACCTAAGATTTCATTCAAAGTCTGATCTCTTCATACTAATTTAAAAGTAATTTTCAATGATTTTATTCATGCGATGTACTCAGTGATAGTCATCAGCAAGTCTGACATGCTTTTAAAAATAAGTTGTAGCTGTTCATGATAATATCAATGACATTGTGTGAAATGCAATAAAATCTTGAAACTCTTGATTTACAAATGTTATTAGGAAATTATCTCAGTGACTGCCACAGCATACCAAGCTGCTTCTTTTTTTTTTTTCCAAAGGGCTACCTCTAGCTAGTGATTTTTATATATTTGACTTAACACTGATATTAAGCAAGAACTTAAAAGTAAACTGTAATAAAAACTAGTCAGTCTACAGATTTCAGAGGTAATTAAGGTCATTCTTTATCTTCTTATTTTTTGCAGCCTTCACTCTCTTTTAAATATGTTTTAATATAGTGTTTATAAACTAGAAATATCTTCCCATCTTTTGCCTCCTGAATATTTGTAGTTGTTATTTCACACAGAGGAGTGAAATAGTGTAACTGACTTTGTGAGTAATCAGTTTTTTATAATGTGAATTTTGGGACACTGAAAAAATATATGTAGATGGATCTCCCATTAAAATAGTAGCTTGATTTAGTGCAATCCTAATGATAATTATGTAGATCTCTTACAAAAACAGTACTCTAAAATCTTAGTAAAAATATTTTGCTTCAGACTGGGTGGAGGTTTAAGGTTATCCAACGTGTACTGAAGCCAACAGGGGATAAAAAAAAAGGAAACCAATTATTTGTACTAGTTTTATAAATCTCTCTTTATTGCCTAACCTTTTCAAACAAGAAATGGATTTATCCTCTGTGGAGACAGTAGTATAAATAATGTCATTCTCTGGCTAGAAATGGCTCTAAAATCTTTTGATCTGATATAGAGTTGCTTAATACTAAGTACATCCTGTTCTAGTATGTGCACTCTAACTAGATTTAAAAAAAAAATTCAGCTCTAAAAATTCTTGTCAATAAATATGTTTTATTTAGACCAATTTGATATTTATTACATGGTAGAGTTAATAGGTGTATTTAATTTTTAATGATTCTTTTTGATGTTTTGGATTTTTTCTGAAAACCAGATTTACTTTTTCTTCTTGAGATTGGTGAAAATACTACAGAAGATTTCCAAGAGCAAGATGAATTAATAGGAAAAGTGTTTAGTCTATAAGAATTGGCATATTGACTAGAAAAAAACCCAACTATTTTCTGTCTTCTATTTTTAAACTTTTCATAAACAAATCAAACAGCATATTCACGTTCCCTTGGACACGGACATCTACTATTGCATTTATTTATTTATTATTAAACCAGTACTGGGGGAGGAGAATGCAGACAAGGCAAAAAGTGACATAATGAGAGAGAGAAAACAAGCATGAAAATGGCCATCGCAGAGGGAAAATGGGGCTATCACAGAAGTTGTTAGAGGAGACGTTTGATGTGGTCTAATTTACCAAAGGTAGGGGTGTGAAGAAATGATAGCTCATGTGTCTTCTACATATCAGAAGGCAGGAGCCAATTCGTGCCTGTCAGGCCAACATTGTAGCAGGTTTAAATCATTTCTGTGTGAGATTGTTTCCCCCCACCTTAACAAGAACTTTTGTTCCCTGTCAGTTTGGCAGTATTTGGCCCATACGCTCACTTGGGGGGAAAAAAAATGGGGTTGATTTGAACTGGCAAATTTTCTTGCAGTAGGTATCGTTGGATTAAAATCAGCAGTGTTGTGCTACCCTGCTGAATTTTAATTAGTTTCTAGGTGCTGCTGTTTCATTGTTTAGAAAACGTCCTTTCCAGTTTGAGTCGTTCAACAAAAGATTTTTCGCCTTTACTGTGATCTCAAAATTTCTTCCTTCTCGAGGTGCTGTGTTCAGCATGAGGCACGGCTCCCTTTGTGCTCTGATAATGTATGCCACAAGGCTCTACTCTAATGAAGTGGAGCTGGTTGATCAGCTCTCCGTGACGTGCAGGGATCACTGTCACTTCTCATGGCCGTCAAGTTGTGACGAAGCTCTGGGTGTGAGCTCTTGTCAGAGCGACCTTCCGAGTTTCCATGCTGGCTTGAAGCCTCTGGGTCCTGGAGATCTTGCTGCAGTATTTACACTGTATGTTAGGTTTGTGGCTGCTAGAAAAAAAACAAGATACATCTATTTATAAATAGTGATCTATGTATTAAGCAATTTCCACTCTGATTATATAACAATAACTGGAGGGGAGAATATATGAGAGAAAGAGAAAATGTACTGTGGACTACTAAGCAAATATTTTTTGAAGGTCCTTACTTTTATTTTATTTATTTATGTCTTTTTTGTTGTTGTTGGATTCCATAGAAAACACAAATGTTTGCTCTGTGTTTTCAGATGATCATTTTCCACTGTTGTTTTAATTTAGTGATATAAATCATTTTTCATTGACTTGAATAACTTAAAAATGTCCTATGCAGTTGTAAAAACTGAATGATAATGAGATAGTTTTTCTCTTCATTACATTAGGTGGATAGAATTCTCCTTTGGGTTTGGTTGGTGTTGCAAGTCACATCTTTGAACTCAGGAACCATCTGTATAAAGCAAGAAAATTTGAATAACTGGTGTCATCTTCTCTCAAAATGTGTTTTTATTTTTTGTTTTGTGTGAGTTTTTCTAAATTGTTTCTTTGCTTTCAAAAGCTGCCTGATAGGAGGAGGAAACATTGTCTATCTCCTGAGATTAAAAAAAAAAAAAAAAAGATTATATGTAAAGTCAGGAGAAACTGTGAGAACTGTTTACAAATACCACGGATGACTGAGGGTAGTTCAGTAAAGTAGAGCAGCATTCAGGAGGTGCAGGAGTCTATTGCTCATGTCATTTTGCTTAATTAATTTGTGTGTATTTTAGGAATAATACTTCTTCAAAGTCTTGTTAGAGAACATATTTTGCAGATAAAATGGATACTATTTTTGTAGTCTTCCAACAGCAAATTAGAGAACCAAGGAAGCCACATATCTGTGTTTTGTCCTTCCATTTAAATACATTTGAAACACACTCAAACAAAAACAAAAACCTTTTCTCACTTCTTTTGTAGAAGGTGCATCCTAGCTGGACTTCTGGCACATTTAAGGCTTGGACTCACAGGGGGTTATAAGTGTTATACAGTCACGCATATGCAGTTGCTAAGCTTTGTTTACTTTTTAAAGTAGGTTTTGAAGCTGACTTAACTGAATAAGTTTAGTGCCTCAACTGAATGTTTGTACTGGTTTCAAACTGCTTGTGTCAGCTTGGCTTATTTCTGTGTATTTACTGACACATGTTAAAATATACAAGTCAGTGGCAGAGCCATTAAAACGTGTCAACATGTGAGGTTGAACTGATTTATTAAAACAGTCCAACTCTGTATGTGGACCAAGCTGCTGTTTCCTTAAGGATACTCTATGGACAACTCTCTCCCATGCCTCTTGTCTCCCTCCCCACCCCTCAAATCTGGGCAGTGAGAATGAAATAATTAATTCAAATATGTACCTGTCAAGATATTTTTCTCCTAATGTTCATGTAGGAAAATAAAAAAGTCATCCATTCATTAGCCAGCAAATGAATTAGTATTTTTTTCAGGATACATACCTGAATTCATTCTATGCATGTTGGAGAACCGGTTACCTTGCAAGAAGGACCTTTCTTGGAATAAAATTAAATATTTAACTGTTTTATGAAGGTTTATGTGGTAGTACTGGTATAATATCAAGAGCCACAGCTATGCATAACTGCACTTTTGGAGTCCTTGTGGTTAAAAATTGAAATTGCTGTGTCTTCTGGTTTCTGCCTTTTCCTGGAGCTCTGATCGCATTTCTGGCTATGAAAGCCTAGAAATAATGGACTTAGACTTTTCAAATTCCCACAGGCCTCTCTGCTTGCTTCCAACATGGACTGTTTTTCTTGTGAGCAGGAATTCTTTGTGCTGGCAGGATATGAGGCAAGGACAGTAGCTACATTTGTTCTGTTTTTTTGAAAGATTATTTTTTATGACTTAATATATTTCTGTGTTTCTTACACATAGAAATGTTATGGTAGTGTTGATTTACAGGCAGGGTTAGCAATCTTCCTGTAACTCTTACTCCTCTGAGCAGTATCAGTAAAATCATCTCAATTGTTTTGTGACTGAAGCATGTGCCTGTGGTGAGAGCTTTTGTAATGCTTGTCCCATGACAACCCAGGTAATAAAGACTAAGTTGCAGCTTTTATGAATTACTGACATAGATTCAAGAACTAATAACAGTTCTGAAATTGGGAGGCTGCAATCACAGTTCTTTAAAGTTTGAGAATGGTAGAAAAAGCTCCCATTAAAAAAAAAAAAAAAGGAAAATAAATATAACTTAAATTTCTTTGTACATTGGTGAGAGCTAAAACCATGCTTGTGTATATAAAATATGTACACTGTGACTAGCTGTGCTTCTCAGAGAGCTCCTTCACTTGACAAACGTTTGTGGAAAAAAAATAAGCTCATGCCCATTTGAATACTTCATTCGCTTTTTTACTAAGAATAAAACACTTTACTAAGAAGTGTTTCCTCAGGTCTTATTTAAAGGTTCTGCAGTCCTGAACTACTTCAAGAATCTGACAGAGCAATCTGCTTTCCCTTCAAACTATGCATTTCTTCCAGAAAAATAAGATCTGCCCAAATACACAGTAGGCAAGCCACAAGATCAGTATCTGCTTTTGAAGTGGGTTCCCCCTGCCCCTGTTTCCCAGTAAGACTTAATGACACTGGAAAACCCGACACAGACATTGAACCATGTCAAAGTTAATTTAAGGGAAGGTTGTGCTGGTCACTTGTCCCAGTGGCCTCTCCAAATCTGGCATCAGTAAAAAGAGTGATGACCAATAATGAACCATCCAGATCATGCAAGGACTAATGGTCACATTGATCATATGAAGTTTCTTATTAAAAGAGTTGTTAAAGAGACCATGGGCCAGCTGGATGGGCTGTGCAGCCTAGGAACTGCCTCACTGCCCTGGTTCTCATTGGCATGTGGTGGGAAAGGTCTACTGGATCCAAAACTGAACCAGACCAGGCTCCAAAGCACCAAGGGAATCCCTTAAAAAGGGGTGAAAAATACTTTATATCAGTGTCAAATAAATTAATTGGCTTAAAGAAGTTCAAGGCAAAGTACAGCTGCAGAAACAAAAGTACCATGTTTGAATATAAAGAATTTATGGCATGTACGTGAGATCACACCTTAAGTACCAGCAGTGTCCTGATCATCATTACTTCCACGCTAGCATCCTGAGTCCTCCAGAGTTTGTCTTTGCTGTATAATCTTTGAAAATTTAAGTTCTTAGACTTAAGCTAGAAGTGGAGTTTTCTTATATTTGATTTCTTATATTTGATTTTATTTCTATAAATTTATTCTCTTGAGTTCTCATTCACTTGAACAGAATTTTTATATGGATTATGGATTCTTGTAGTCTAAAAAAAATTTGGATTATTGAAATGACCATTGGTTTGATTTTAACACATATGAAACATGTTATCAAACACTGTCTAATTGTATGGATGGTTCAATTTCACTTTTAAAGGTCAGATTACTTGGAGACTTATAATGGTTGGAAGCAATCTTACATATCATTCAGTAACAATAGTTTTCATGTCTTCAAAGATGCCTCTAGGGCATCAACCAAGTTAACCAGACAACTCCACAAATGAGTGGGAATTACAGTATAAAGAGACAGGATTAAATTAAAGGAGTTTAAATTCAAATATATACTTAATCCCATTAGGAATTACAGCAAATTTACATTGAGAATCTTTGATGTTTGTAATGAATATATTCTTTTAACTGAAACATTCAGGTAAAAAGTTCATTTTCAAGGTTGCTGTGAGTTACCTTAGAAAGTACATCTGAGAAGGCTCTTTCTTTTCGAGAAAATTATCAAAGAGAAGTATTCTTGGGACACATAACTGTGTAGGTAATACTTTTGGAATAAAAAATGGATTTTTTGTTTTATAGCATATTGAGATACTAATTTTTAAATATAAACTACTTCCTTAACAGCTCTCCAATGAAAGGTATTGCAGTGTCTCAGTAACCAATTGTTTTCTCACCTTCAAGTATCTCTGAAACAGTGATGTGCATCTAGCTGTAAGTGAGGGGAAAAAAAAGGGGTAGATACTGGAGTGCTTCACATCTCTGAGTGACAGATTATGCCTTGCCTTTGGATGTTTTCTTGTTTTCTGAAAAAAAAAAGTATAAATATCTGAGTCTGTGTGGTTTGCTGATCTTTCTCCTTAATTATACTTCTCATGAGAAGGTCTTTTCAGATCTTCAGTTTGGAGGATCTGGGGGCCCAGGTTACTGTTTCAGATTGGAGTCAGAGTGTTGGTACTCAGTAGTTTCACAGAAATCCTGTTTCTTGAGTGACAAGTGGTCTTTGATTTGGACACTTTGTCATCTGCATTACAAAACAAGAAGTCATTATAACAAATGCTTTTCTCAATGGACTCAGTGGAGAGCAAGAAGCACCCCAGAGTGGACCCTCAAGTCCAGGATTCACTTCAGTGGGTAAACACAGGGCATATTCCATGAGTACTCAGTGTTTACCTGTTCTGTTCTAGGTTGTACACTAGTTAGAAAAATTAATTTTCCTGGTTTATTGATCACTGTGAAAGCCCGTGCTGCAACTGAGGCAAACACTGTCCTCTGTAGAGTTAGTGGGAGCTATGTATCATTTGTGTATCATTTCAATGGTATCTAGTCAATAGTGCTTTTCTAGACTCTTCCTGTAGTAAACAAGTAAACAGCATGTGCATCCAAAACTTTCAGCCTTGAGTTTCCTGTCCTGCAACCATAATTCCAACAGGGAGCTATGTAACCAGCTAAGGCTAGTAGACTAACTACCTAGTTAAGTGAGGTAAACATCTTTTATTTGAAGAACTTAGATTGAATTAGCTTGATTTCCTGTGGCTGGAGCTTTGACTTCTAAGTATTACAAGAGATTTAATAAATTTTATCCTTTGTTGTCGTATTTCATCCTGTAATCTGGTTTTGAAACAGACACTTGTTTTTAAATTGTTACATAGCTAGCTAAACACTGGATTCTTGGCTCTTTATAATCCTCTTCATTCTTGGCTTTTTTCCTCTGAGACTGCTGTCACAGGAGTAACTAATATAAATTCTTTATGGTTGATTTCAAAGTCTGTGTACTTTATACATGATAGGCCTGAGACTTGCTCTGGTTTTCTTCTCTTTCTTTTTGTGTTTTCTATCATTCAAAAACCAGAGTATTTAAATAAACACCATAGTGAACAACTCCATCCAGGATTGCATCAACTACAAGTTGACCTAAATAATACTCTCTACATTTTGTCTCACTATAATTCTAATTTGTACATTCGGTTATATTAGAGAGTCTTACACTTGTGTCTTTTTCGGTTTCTCTTTGAACCAAGTAAATACTATTGTAGTTAATGAATCCTCATATAGAATACTTCGTAATTTTGCTAATGGCTGCCTGAAGCTCGTAAGCCTCCTGGAATCACCAATCTTCTTTTCTTCATGCAAGTTTTTCTGTGAATATGTTGAACATTTTCCAGGCTCGTGCCAGTTTTCTCCCTTTAGTTCAGAGTTCAAGTGAGTATGTTTTTTTTAACCTCAGTGCAGAATATATTCCACCCACATGCCTGATTTTGTTCATGAATTTCTTTGGAGAAGATGCTTTTTCCTTCTGTTCTTCAATGCTTTTACTCTCCTTGATTCCACATAATTTGCAAATGTAATGATTACAGTCCTCCTTTCTTCCAGGGCTTTTTAAGACCTAAACTTGCTGTTCCTCAGGGAGATAAATTTTTCTAGTTTCTGTAACTCATGTTTATTATTATTTTTTTAATTGCTATACATTGTTTTATGCTTCCCCTGATAAGTAGGTTAAGGTATTTAAAAGCATATATGTATGTGTGTGTGTGTATATTAAGATGTACTGATAAATTGTAATGTAGCTATTCATAGAAAAATTCTAGGCATACTTTTTCAATTTCTCATATTTAATTCAGGTAATTTTATAAAATGCCATGAAATTTAAATTGTTTTAGTCTTTAATCCTGAGTGACATCCCTCCTTTGGGGTTTATTTTAAACCTTCAGGTCAGCTGAAGTACAACATTACACTTGACCAGCCATTGCACTAAAACCTAGTGCTCAAATTAATGTTGTAATTGCATCTGTCTCAGTTAACAGGCTTGCAGTGTAATAAAACAATATCCATGTATTGTGTGTCATGTATACTTGTGTGTAGTTGCAATGTTTTTTCTAATTGAAACTTGGAAATAAAAAGCATAGAGAGGTTTTTGGGGGTTTGCTTTTTTTTTTTTTTTTTTTTTTTTTTGTTTTTTGTT
>VXBX01001802.1:727632-811781 GCA_013400415.1 Scytalopus superciliaris
GAGAAGTTTTAGACTAAAATTTATGGATTAGAAATGTTTCTTTAGGCTCTGAAATTTGAAGCTGTTGCTTTAAGAAAAGTTTTCAGATTGTTTAAAGCCATATTTATTTACAAAATATTATAAAGTGTTCCCATAAAGCTTTGTGAAAATAGAAGTATTGTGAGGTCTAAACACAGAAAGGCAGAGTACTTTACTTGGATGAAAACGTTGGATCAGATGATGTGGAATTTGGGAAGAAGGGTACTTTTTAAAAATTTTAATTTTATTTTAAGGACACTCAGTAGACACTGAGGCAAATACCTTAGTGTAATATTAATAGCTTTAATGCTGTACAGCCAAATGCTACATCTGGTTTTGCAGTTTTTTTAACAGCCAACAAAAGCATTGAAGACTGTGTGTGTGTTGTATTTAAAGCAGAATTATCAGAGGAGTTGTATCCTTTAAAGTAAAATACAGGCCAGCGTGAAGACTGACTTCTTGAATAGAGATCACAAACCTAAATTTCCTAGAAATAGCAGAGTGTAATTGTCCACAGGCTGTGGTTACACTTCCTTTGAGTTTTCAGACAGATCACAAAAAGATTTACATTTACACAGATTGCACAGATGGCACTTTGCAACATGTGTATTTGGGGCTGGTGTCAGCACTTATTTGGTACACTTTTAAACTTGTGACCCTTGACTATTATCATGGTCTTTGTATTTTGAGTTCCAGTGATTTCCTTTTTCTTCCTGAAACAATTTCTCATTGTTTCTTCTTTGTACAATGAATGTGTGCTAAGAATTCTGCCATGTCATTTCTGTTCTTTTTGTTACAGTAATTTGTATTTTGTGCAAAAACACCCTAAATGTGAGGTGTGCTGTGGTAGTATTTTTGCTTTAAAAATTATCTGTATATCTCAACATAAAGTTTAAATACTGACTGCCCTGTAATAATAGAAGTGTCCAATTGTTTCTAGAATTCTTGAGGAAAAATAAGAAATTAGTTTTACATCCATGCATTTTTTGGTCAAAGTATTTTTTGTCCCTCTCCCTGAGTAACATTTAAGAGGACTGGATTTGTTGAGAAGATACTACATTGTCATATGTACACTGGAATATAACATATGACCAGAGAAAAGGTTTCAGGGATAATTGAAACTGGTAATTTCAGAGATGATTTTGCTTAAATTTTTAAATAGAAATTCCCTAGTCAATGAAAGGTGCTTTTGAAACTTCTGTCTCAGGGTGAAGTTAAAGGGACTTACACAAGAGTTCTAGAACCAAAGAAACATGAAAAACTGGTTCTGTTTTTCTCTGTATAAGGTCCCACAGTTTTAAAACTCCCATAGCCTTCTGAGGGAGGCATAGATATCTTAATTTATAGCCTTAGTTCCAGGCACTTCTAAATGACACTTGGGACCATTCTGTGTGTATAATGGCAGCATTCATGACTGCGTGAGCTTTAATTTCCCGAATTCTCAGCAATTATACAACTCTACTAATCAGGACGAGGCTCCCGTTCCCTGGGGATGCTCTGTGGGTGACGCCAACCCCGTGTTCCCCTCACATGGCAGTCCCATGGAGGTGGTTTGGCCGAGCCCCCCGTGCCACGTCCCCCTTCTCCTGTCTGTTGGTGGCAGCCTCCAAAGTGCCAACTTGTTTCGTGTTGACTGCATGTTGGGCCTGGTGATAAATCATCCATGACTAGCCAGCTCTGTACTTCTGTTAAAGCAGTCCTGTACATTGATTAATGTGCCTCTTCAATGGCACAACAATGCTTAAGGCACATATGCACATGAAAAGCTCTTATAATGCAAGAGATAGTCCTGCATGCTCCCCACCTTCCTTTAAATGATTGCCTTTCTGGGCTGGCCTGGACCTTGGCTAATTGATTACCAGAACTTCAGGCAGGCTGTTTGGCCTCAACCTGAAGGGGTGACGAGAACATTGGGAAAGTCTGGCTCTCTGCTCTGAAGAACCAGGGACGCATGTTCAAGTTGTGGTCCTCCCAGCCACCAGGTTACTTCAGCCAGGGGGCCCAAGCGCAGTGTTCAGTACATAGTCTGAGGACATCTTGTATGTCTAAATGGATGAACAGCTTCAGCTGGCAGATGAGTAAATGGCTGGGATTAAAAGGTTTGTTTTGGTTAGATTTTTTTATTTTGCCAGTTTTTATTTTAGGTTTAGAAGGCATATAAGATATGGGGTTGTGTGATTTCAATTGTTCTCTCGCCTGTTCCTAGTTCCTGTTCCTAACTTGCAGTTCTTTATATATTCCTGCTTCCTTGAAAGCAGCCCCTGTGACAAGCCTTGGAGAGTTGGGCCCTTCCTGCTCTTTGCAGGCACCTCAGTTCATTAGCCTCGATTAATCTTCTGAGCAATCCTGCACAATTCGGCCAATTAATGGAGCAAAGCCAGCACAGAACAGGAGAGTATTGTTACTCTTTTTAAAACTCTCCCATGCTTTCCACTAGCTTATTTGTAACTGTCTTCATATAGAATTTAAATATATGTGAAAGTAGCTATAAAATGACAGCTCCTTCCTGAATATAAAATGATTGCTACCAAGTAGTGACTGTCTAGTAATACCAGCTACTCTCTAACTTTTTGACAATATAGTCAGGATAGAGAGCCTTCTGTTCTTCAGAAGGCTGAGAATGCAGTATAGAAACTTGTTACCTTAGAAGTGAGCAGCTAAAATCCCTACTTTTGCTAGTCCACTGTCAAATACTTGTTTCATATGACAGAAGAATAAATAAGGGAAAAGTATCTTTAAAAAAAACTCACATGCTTAGCAATAGCTGCAGTCTAATGTAATTTTTCCATGATCAGCAAAGTATGTGCTTATTTCTGTTGTGGGTGTACTTATAATGTACTTCATGCAGTATTTGTACAGTACTCAAATTGTGTTTATTTTTGCATTTTCCATCATATTTGTAAGCAAAAATATTACTGCTGTAATTGATAACTGTAACTATATATGTGAATATTGTGCTTTCTTTCTATTTAGTCACTTATGAGTCATGTATTCATATTACTGTCTTGAATATACATGAATGGTTTTTATCTCTACTTCCAGAAGAATTAGCAATATCAAGGTATTTTCTTTTATCTATAGCCCAAATTTTCTCTGGATCCCAGTGCTCTCATTATTTTGGGGATGTGTTTTCACTCTTTAATGAATTTCTGCTTGTACAAAGTTCTTCTGACACTAATTCTGAATATAGAAAAATGCAGCAACTTCTCCTGTCTATTCATCTTGTCCCCAAATGCAGGATTCTTCAATGATACCTTGTTTGAATACACAGTACAAGAAGGAAAATTATTTGTATTTCCTTGTAAAATTTTCTCAGAGATAAGTATTTTCTGTGACGAGCAAGACAGTAAAAGTAATGGGATTTAACATAGCTTGTCACTCTAAACTCTGATTCCTTTTGCCTCCTCTAGTCTTCATTGTTCATCTGCTTTATTTACGACTTTTTTTTCCTTCTGAAACCTATATGTTTTATAGGACTGTCTTAATTTCCACTAGCATTTTGATTTTAGTCAAGATATCTTGACTGTGCGTTTAAATCTTCTTCAAAGAGAAGAAGAAAAGTTAAGGTCAGACATACCAATATTTGATGGATGTGCCATTATAAAAATTCATCTTTTGTATTTATCTAGCAAAATGTTAGTGTTCTAATTATGTTGTAATGTGAATTTGACATGATGGAATGCTGTAATTATGAAGTTTTGAAATAACGTGGTGGTTCTGTCTGAACTTGTCTCTAGTTTCAAAGTCTAAGTTTTGTGCTTTGAAGTGCCCTGGTGGTGTTTGATGCGAGAGATGGCAGTGTGCTGGGACTCCATCTTACACCTCCTGGCTTTTGATATTTGGTAGTCTGTGCCATTTGGAATCAATGTTCCAAAGAATGTGGGTGCTCTTCCAGAGAACTTTTCTGAGGGCAAAACAATCAGAGAAAGGTTCACTAAACAAAATGGTCTTTTTCTGAATGTGATAAGCTCATGGCACTTCCTAAAGAACTACTTCAAATAGAAACATATGTCTGTGTTGGAAGAGGCAATAGCAGTTTCCAAAACCAGACCTATGCATAGCATTTCTTCACTTTCACTTAAGAAGGCAACTAAGGGGCTAATTTAGAATATCTCAAGCCTCCTCCTGTCATTAACATCTGAGCCCCTGTTACTCCATCCTCTCTTATGCCCTCTGCACCTACCTAATGTCTTCTTGATATGTAAGAACTGTATTGGATATGGGATTCACTTTGCTCTCATTAAACTCTGCCAGCACAAACCAAAGGACACCTAAAACGACAGTGCTTATATTGATGTTGGTAAATACCCAGTGCAAAAGAAGTGAAAAGGTTTGGGATAAGGCCCCAGCATCAGCTGTTCGTAGTTTTTAGGGCTTCTTGTTTAAACTAGGTCTGGTCCATGTGCTTGGCCTGAATGACCTAATCTCTTCTCCAGGACGTTGTCTTCTGTTTTAGCTTTGGCTGAAGGGAATCCAGTTCACATGCTGCAGGACTGCCATGTAATGCAAACTAAAGTACAACAAGGAGGAGGATGTTTAAGAGTAATTTCAAAAGCAGACTATCTAAATTGAAAAACTAATGTATGCGCACAGTTTGAGGCATAGCAGGGGTAACAAATGCCTTATTAAGTAGCTGAGCAGTCCTTTTACTGTAGAAAGTGACCTAGACAAGGAAATCTGTCCTTAGTTTACAAAATCAAGAAAAACAAAGGAGTTTGAATTTCATCTTATTATAGATTATATTATTATTGTTTGTTTAATGCATCATCTTTCCTAATATGTCCCTGATCTAATATTATATAAGGAATAAAATCTATTTCTAGGGAGACTGGTAGGAAGATTTTCCTATCTACCTCTCTTTCATCATACTCTTCTGCTTTCATTGTGCTCTTGTAACAAAAAAAATGGAAAAGGTTTTAATGAAATCCATTTATCCAAGGTTGTAGTGATATTTTTCCCCTGTGTGGACTGTAATGATGCAGGAGTGCTGTGAAACATGCAGGGAGATTCCCTTTTACGTGGATATTCTGGTGGGTTGCAGCACAAGTTTGGTTTGGCATTCTGTGAATAAAGTGGCTGGTTGCACTCTGGTCAAAAATGAATTGTTGCTAAAGGAATCCCAAGGCTGTGTCTGAAACTGGATTTTCTGGAAATTAGTGCATTATAGTACCTCCCTTGGCTCTACATAATTAGCTCTCTACATTTTCATATGCTCATCAATTTACATTCATTGAAGGATTTAGAAAATTGGATAAGATACAAAGTTAAAACTTAAACTGATACTTAACAGTGAAAGCGTTTTAAAAAAAAAAAATCATGTAGACACAGTGGCAGTCACTGGCTGATGCCAAAAAAAGGATAATTTTACTCCATTACTGATTTCTGCACCCAGCCATAAGCTTCATGCCTCTCCTAATTAACTTCATGCTGGTGAGCAGATTGAGAATGGCTCTAGTCAGCGCTAAAAATGCCTGGAAACATGCTGGTTTACAGCCGTATGCAAAGTTGCTGAATTTTTTTTAAATCACTGCCAAAAGCCACAAGACATAGATGCATATGTTTCATGCTAATCACAAAATAATAAGGTAATTGATATTCAACAATTTAAAACAACAAACAGAGCCCATACTCTAAATCTGGCTGGCTGGTTTTAATTAATGCTCTTGCCCACTGTTTGAGTGGAACCACAAAGGAAGTGGTGGGAACTTGGTTTTGAAAGAGAGGTCTTTTCCAAAATGTTGATAAAGCATTTAAACAACTCTTTATCTGTCCAGGAAGGCAGATGATAACTGTCCTGCTTTCTTTGTTGCCTGTAGTAGATCTGAAAAGAAAAAGTAAGGTTCTAGGAAGGTGAAACCTTGAGAAGGCCTGGGAAGGGTTTTGTTTCTTTCTTTTAAGTTAACTGGTGCCTTCTAAGGAACTCCCTTCAGGATTTGTCCAGATTCATCCAGATTGTTTGAAAATTAATTACACCTGTTCTAAGGTGGTATCTGTGAAGCACATTGTTTTTTAGACTGCTACTCACCTATAACACAAAGAAGCTGAGGGTAGAAACATTGTGCTGTTGATGGAAAAGTAGTAAGAAAATGAATAGGATTTACTAGAAGGGAGCAAGGAAAAAGGTCCTGGCATTGAAGAACAGATAGAATTACTTTTCAGAATCAGCTCTTAAGGAGATTTTATGAAGGGGTTTTAGTTGTAGTAATTCTGTCAGCTCTAGTAGTCAGAATTCTAGGGTATTGTCAGATGTTGAAGGTTTTTTTGGTAGTGTCAGCCTTTCTGGTCATACTGACAGTTAAGCCAGCCAGTAAGTATATTAAATTTGAATGACACATCCTCAATAAAAAAAAAAAAATCACATTTCTATCAATTATTTAATTGAGGGAAATAGGAGTTTTTATTGAATATGTGTCATTACTTTTCTGTGCTGGACAGTAACTTTTGATAAAACTTGTTTTCATTCTGTCTTCTGGAAGACCACCAGGAATATTTTGAATGATTCTGATAGGTAAATCATTAGACCATTGTGCTGAGCTGGTTTACTGGTTTATTTGTTTTGTTTGTCTCTGTGAGTGTTTTTCTGGGTTTTGTGTAGGTTTGCTTTTAAAGAAAGTCGAAGAGAACAGCTATAGAACTATGATGAAGAACATTTCTCGTATTCATTGTCTTCTTATCCTCCCCTGTGGTGAGGATTGCTTCCTAAAACCTAAAATTTTAATACAAGAAATGGCTGTAGCAAAGCAATATGATGAACAATTTCTTAACTAGCTACTTTTGGGTAAATTGATAAGATTCTTTTTCACTGGAATAGCAACCATGATAATATTTTTTAGAAAGCTCTATCCAAGGAAAAGCTTGTGTAATTTCCCTCTTGGAAAGGCTTTGGAAAGCAAGATTTTGTTCATTTGACCAGATTAAGCAGTTATTAGGAGCAAAAGGCTTAAGGATCCACTATGGGCATGGAAAGTACATTTTCTAAGCTTTTCTTGTGTTTTGACAACTAGCATGTGAAAATGAAGAAAAATTTCATTGCTCTTTTTATCCTAATTAGAATGTAATGTTTAAAGATTGCATGATTTCTGAGATGACTGTTAGAAAATTATTTTTGTGTCTATTCTCTCACGTCCATGAAATTGAAAATGATTGATTGTTTTGCTTAATTGAGGCATTGTTCTGGAGAAACTCTGGAAAAAACAATTGCCAATTTACTGAATTGGAAAATCTCAACCTGTTTTTTTTTCCTTCTGGCATGATGAAATGGCTTCATTGTTGCAGTATACTGGTACAAACCATTTCCTGAAGGAAATAAATAACTATGAAGAATAGGTCTGTCAATGGCTACTAAATACGTAAGTCCAGATGCAAATTCTTTCAAACCACAGTTTCTGGCTGCCACAAGCTGAATTCTGTGTATTAGGGAAAAAAAACCCTCTTAAATCTGTTAGTTAAGCATCTGCAACTCACTACTAATGGGGACTTAATACTGGGGCAAAGCAGAACTTGAGCCTAGTCCTGTAAGAAAGTATTTCATGTTCTGATGTTTTGTTGGTGGAGGCATTTTTCTGTGGAGGTTAATGAAGAAACAGCAAAGAAAATTATAGTATGTGTCCTTTTTAAATATTCAAAAGAGTTCAAAAAGGGCCATAAAGAATACAGCCTGGAGTCAAAGTGAAGTGGCTTTACGTGGTTTTTGAGGTTTTTGGACCCTCCATTGCCTCGGGCTGTGTTTCATTACTCAGTGAGCCTTCTGGGTCCATTGCATGTGCCAGTTTTCCCAAGGGTGCAGAATCTCAGGAGTCTCAATACAGCAGCATTGTCAGCTACTGAAGGAAACACAGCAGCTTTTCTTAAAGAAAGTTCAAAAAGTAGTATTTTAGAAACATGATTGAAAATAGTTGAGGTAAATTATTAAAACTAAGGAACTGAGAACTTTACTAGGGGAAATCTACAGAGAGGGAGAAGTGCTGAAATTCTCCCATGCTTCTACTGTTGCTTATGAACTTCATTTCCTCTGGCATTTTCTGTAAATGCGTGATAAATTAAGCCTGGCTCTTCTTCATTATACCAATTTGCCTTTGGGAGAAGGGAAAATAATGCAACACTGTTTTGCTGCTTTGTCCTTTACTCAGATCCATGGCTATGGTAGATAACCCAGCTCTCGTGTTTGCCATTCTGCAACCGGCATCTTGTGTCTGGGTGTGCTTGTAGCAGTAAGAGAAGGAAGCAAACCCTGTTCACTGTCACTACTCCTGCCACCAGGTTTGAGTACCAACACTTGACTTTGCCTTTAAATCCTGCTAAGACCCTCTCGGACAAAGTCATGGACTCTTAACAAACAACGTTGGTGGAGGACATAGAATCTGTCTGATTGTTTCCAGCTGTAAATAGTTTGTTTATCCATCTGGAAAATCTTTTTATTGCTGTATTTCTGAGAAAATAGTTACATGAAGTCATAAATATCGGGAAACTCAAGCTGGCAAAGATTGTGATGAGCAGTTCAGTGAGGATGCGTGTAAGGCCCAAAGTGTCAGATGGAAAACATTCTTGGCAGGGTTGGGAAAAAAAGAAACAATTAGGTTCCAGCTCACCTTTGGGATATTTCTTTCTCTTTAAACTAGGGCTTAAAAATAATGAGTTACAACAGGTTTCTGAATAATCTGCTGGTTTGAGTTAATGGATATTTCAAGGCCAGTTAAGATGTTTGGTTTTTTTAGTATAAAGTCCAGAAAGTACTGACTAAAGGTTCTTTATTTACCAATAAACATGACATTATTTTTGGATCTACATCACTGCAGTTTATCACTTAAAAGATTGAAAAGATTTACCTTTCAGTTACATTGCTGACAGAACTTAGAGTTTGATTTCCTCCCACATGCAAGCTCTCAGAGTGTTCTGAAATTTTTGCTCCGTGATACTAATTTTTATAAGTGGCCATGGAAAGACAAGAAATGCAGGGTTCGTAGAACCCAAAATACTGTGCACATTCTACATTGCACTGTTAGATATTGTACAAATACATATTTGTGTGGGAACTGTGTGGCTTGGCTGTAGAAAATCCATATGTACCTAAAGAAAATAAAAGTTGAGTATAGAACTTTCTTTCTCTGCTGCTCTCAGAGCAGACAAACTTTTATATGCAGCCCAGCCCACAGTTTAGCACTTGAATACTCCCACTGGCAGTAATCAGCATGTGTCAAATAAATGTTGCTGTAGAGAAGTTCCTTGAAAGATCAAATTGCAGCTTTCTTAATATGTGTGTTATTTCTGAGCGTTTGCAATTAGATGCGTAAGGTTTGTCATGAGGTCTTGATATTTCTTTCCTGTGTTGCTGACTCTGGCTATCCAACTAAAATCATGTTTATAATAATAACATTGTATTAGGTGAAAAAAACAAAAACAAAAATAAACCTATTGCTGTGCTGACTTTTTCAGGCACCTGTTACAATTTTGCTGTGGTGTGGATAAGTAAGGCATTTTCATATATGCAATATGGCAGGTAAAAGACAGGGAAGCAGAGTCCAGTGACCAGTGTGCAGCAGTTCTTTGACTCACCAGCTTAGTAAGACCTTGGGTCTGGCTTTCAGAACAGCCAGGAAAACTTCACTTTCCCAATATACAGCAAGACATTTCTCGTAGCTGAGGAATTGAAAATGGAAACAAAGTTTGTCTGCTGTTGTTATTTTAGATTCCATAAAAATTTAATACAAAATAACCATGCGAAAGTTGAATTTGTAAGACTGGCAATCATCTTGGAAGAATTTCTGATAAAAAAAAAGGTTGTATTGCTTGTAGTTTAGAGCTTTGGGAAAAAGGTTCTGTAGCTTTGCCCTTTATTTGGTTTTATTACCCTCACTGGCTACTTCTGTGTCCTTGACTTAAATGTATATATGCACTGTTACTCACAGCTTTCTCTGTGTAAACATTTGAAGAGCAAACAGCAGTATCTTGTAAAGGGTAAGTGGATTTTCTGAGGTGAATACCCTTTAGGTAATGTGGACTTGAAAGAGCATTCCAGCAGAGCTCTGGCTTTTCCAAGGCTGTCTCCAGTGCTCAGTTCTTAGCCTTGCTCAGAACTGTGGCATCAGTATTTTGTTGAAACTATTGGAGAAGCAAATAAACCTTGCCTATACTGGGATTAATTTACTGCAGCCTGAAGCAGCAAAACAGTTCTGGCAGGCGCTCACGAGCTGAGTAAGCAGCACCCTCACATCTGTTGACAGTGTGAGTTCATTGCGGAAGTCTCTGAGAAGACACCAGACTGTCCGGCATGGGAGGGGGGATATTAGTCACCACCAAGTGAGAGCTCTGAATTTGAACACTTGGAGTCGACTGCTCACATGGTGGAATATGGATATGGGGTTTGTTGCCTTCTGTTTCTCCAGTGCTTATGTAGGTCAGCTGGAAAACCAAAGATTATGCTGGGAGAAGCCTGTCCATTCTGACTTGGCAGGTTACTGAATATTTACTTGGTTGAATTACATTTACTGAAATTCTAATAAAAGCAAATCTTTTCAGGAAAGTTAGCAAAGCCCTGATTTTTCAGAGCTACATTAAATTCTAGCTTAAGTAATTAAATAAATTATGCTTGGGGATTTGTTTTTCTTCTGGATGGCCAGCTGGACCTTACCAAATCACTTTAAAACATTATTTCTTGTAATCAGTCTTTGGTCCTCCACAGCAGTGCTAGACTAAACAAGGGAGAGCATTGAAAATCAAAATTAGTTTCAATGATGTAATCATGTTGAATACCTCAACTTACTGACTTGAGTAATTTCCTTCTCCAACTTAATTATTGCACAACATTGATCATCTTTATTATTAAGCAGTGCATTTAAACGGTATTTGCACTTTATCTGAGCCCTGGTAAAGGCCTGATCCAGTCTTGGCAATGCCACTGCAAGATCCCAGAGACCTGCTCTTCCGTGATTATCTTGCACAACGTTGGTGTAGCACTTTGAATTTTCATATGGCATTCTCCTAGCTCTAAGATTAGGATATCATGGAGCATTACATTGAATACTTCCACAGTCTGAAAAAAATATACCACTCCACACAGTCTGAAAAAAAAAAAACTACTCCACAAAGATATCTGGACTGAGCTTCAAATTGAAAGATGTTTTCAGAATACCAGTTTTAGTTGGTGGTATATACATGTGTATTCACTCAAGAAGCAGACTAGTTGCATAATTGTGATTCATGACCAGTCTCACATTTTGGTTTTTCTTTAGTGAACTATCAGCAGCCACTACAGAAATGGTAAAAAAAATAAACAAGAAAGTAAAAGTATTAAATATGTTAAACAAATAGAACCCATCTGTTTGTGAGCAATTGGTGAGCCAAAGAGGTTTAAAAAAAAAGGAAAAAAAAGAAAAGAAAGGGTTTGAATACATATTTTTGAGTTCATTGCTTAGGTCTACAAATTTCTGTCAAATTGTTGAATATGATATAGCTGTTGAAACTTGTCAGAATTCATGTTCGAAATAAAAGGATCTGATTTTCCTTTAAGGGCTTTGGTTGTGTGTTATTACTAGCATTCATAAATTATCCTGTGATTAAGAAAAATGACGTGGGAAACAGAAACAGTTTTAAACTGATGGTGAAGCATGTTAGTTACTATTGTAGTATAATATAGCTTTGTACATTTATCTCTTCTGTTTCTAAAATCATGTGGTTCCAAATGGATCTTTGGTTTTGTCAGACTTTTTATATATTCAGTACAGCCTTTACTTATGTTTATACCTCATTTATTTTGTTTAAGAACTACTTATGTGCTTTTATCATTTAGTTTTCTATTGTTGCTGCCAAATCCTGAAAAATTGGTCCCAGTGGTATGCTGCAGCCATTAAATACCAGTTGGTTGCAGAATATCATTTGAACTTATTAAAATGTGATTCATCTGGTGCCAAGTTTATTCACGAGCCTTTTGCTGGGCCAGGCATTATACATCAAGGGAAAAAAATGCAAACTCCCGTGGGTAGAGTTGGACAACTGAACTCTGTGAGCATAGTTAACTCCTGTCTACAATGGATCCAGGAGGGTGATGCTGTCCCTTTTCTCTTCACTTTTGTTTCTTTCCTGAGTGGCCGAGGGAGCAGGCGCTAGAACACGTGAGCAAGCAGAACTTCTGTGCTCCTAATCCCCTAGTTAGACTATCTTGCACAGATGGTATTTAGATTCCTTTTTCTGTGTGAAGAAAGCATGTGGTAACAATATTCATGAATTTTTAGAAGATCAAACATGCTATGTAGGTTTTGCTTGCATATTTCTTAACCTTGTATTTGGGCCAGACCACTGGTTGGAAACAAATGTGAAATCGAACCTAAATACACAATGAATTCTTACCAAATCATTTTACAGCATGCAGTAAATAATAAATGCATTGCAACACACTAGTGGTATTAGTGACAAGGCAACAAGTTTTTGCATTGTTTTGGTCATTGGGCCTAAGAAGTAAAATTCGGTAAGTCTTGCATTATTACACTCCTCCCAGTGTGACATCCAAGAGTGTATTACAAGGAAAGTATGTTTTACTTTTGTTTAGAATAATAAATTCTGATAAAGACATACGGAGTTTTGAACTTTAAAATATATAGTAGGTTAATTTCCTACAGTATGATTTGAGCATTTTGGACAAAGGGACTATATAATGTAGATGTCAGAGGGAGATGCATTATTATAAAGCACTTGCATTGGGAGGTCATTTGCAGGCAATTTTTTTTTGTAATCTTATCACATAAGTAGCCTCAGTATTATATGTAAGAAAAATTGCATACTTGCCTTAAAAATTGCTCCACTGATGGCAGTGTGTTTCATTTTCTTTTGCATCACCCACAGAACCAAGGAATAACAAAGAAATGAGCGATCATAAAAGTGGAGTCTCGCTGTGTTTAAATCTTGTATTAAACTTGCCAGTTACAGTGACAGTTTCTTGTTCAGTCTGGCATTTATATGGTGCAATTGGAATGAAATTGCAGCTTTTAAATTTTCCAAGGTGGACTTTCAGTAAATGAAATGGGATTTTTCCACATTGTTTTGATAAAACACTGATTTACCATGTTTTGTTACTGTTAGTGAGCATAGTGGAAGTGTCAAAGAGATTCTCATAAGAACTTCAAAAGAACAAATAAAAGGAAAAAAAAGAAATACAGGGAACATCCAGGGGGGAGAAGCAGAAGATAAGGAGAGGTTAAGAAAATTCAAGAAATAACGATTACAACAAAATAATGAATCCAGTCTAACAAAACTTGAGACACTGTTGTAAATTCTGGTATTTTCTAAGAGAAGAGACTAGAGATTGTAGGTGATCATACAAATGACGGAGGTGGAGAAAAAGAGTAACACTAACAGATTTCCTGTTGTAGCAAGAAAAATTAGTATTATCTCACGTAACAGTGAGGCAGAAAGAACAGTCATAGTGTAGGGGTCAGGAAAAAAAAGGGCTGTGGACACCAGTCTACCTTTTCCATTTTTCCTCCTCATAAAAATTCAGATAATGTGGTAAAAATAGCAGAAAGTTGAAGGCTATAAAGGGATCTCATGAGAATATGCAATACAGTGATGTTCTAAACTTCTTAAATTATGTGCAGAACTGCAATTAGAATATATTAAAAATAAGCAGACTGCTGTTCAAATGATCAGGTTCACAGATAGAGTGTTTATGGGTGCCATGAAATCCTTTACAATCGTAAGAAAAAATTTTGAAATTACAGAATTGTTTAGGTTGGAGAAGACCTTTCAAGAGTTCATCCATTAAACCAGCACCACCAAGTCCACCACTAAACCATGTCCCAAAATCCCTCATCTACTTGACTTTTAAGTGCCTCCAGGGATGCCATATTTTTCACCTGACTGAAAGGTAAGCCTGGCAGAAAGCACCAGCAGGAGTTATTCGCTCTTCTTAAAGATTGGCAGTGTTGGAGACTCCATTATTTCCCAAGTGGGAATTCTTTCATTCCCTCCCATCTAATCTGAGTTATCCCTGGTGTAATTTAAGTGCTTTACTCCTTGTCCAGTCCACTAGGGGCACTGAGAATTGTCCTCTTTCTCTTTGCAGCAACCTTTGTGTGATTGAAAACTGCTGCCATGGCACTACATCACTTTTCTCCCAGCTAAAGGGAGATTTTGATATATTAGTATCATTTGCATAAATCTTATTTTCACAAGTCTTGTGCAGTGATTACGATAGCAATAGCAGGAACACATTTTCATGTAAATAAGTAAGCTTTTGAAAGCACAGCTCAGGTTTGTAATTTTGATCATATGGGAAGATGTGAGAAATAATGAACTTTTGGTGAGGGGAAAAATTGCCCTGCAGCTCTAGTGGCAGCAGGGCCTTCACGGGTTGCCGTGTCCATTAGTCCAGCAGTGTTATTATCTCAGTTCTTCACACTGAGAGAGCAGTGATTGTCCCCTGCTGTCCTTTCACCTTTCATGTTTCATAGAAAGCATGCCTACAGTGGTGGAACTCCTGTATTTGTGGCATGGCAGGGGCGTGCTGGAATGGGAAACAGGACATATCCTGCTCCTGTTAATTCTAGCTGCCGTGAAGGATGGTGCAAGAGTGAAAAGATGGGGTTACAAAGAGAGTTTTGGGCAGAAAGTTTTTAAACACAGATGCATTTGTTCTCCTTAGGCTGAGTGACAGTGCCTGCTGATAGCGAGTGCCACTGAACCAGGTATGGGCTGTAACTCTCTTTCATAGTAGCACCATTCAATATCCCTCCAAAATATTCTGCTTGTGTAATATACCAGTGCTAAAAACATTCCAGTGGAAACTATTTTGTTAAAAGAAGGGTTCTTAGTATAGTGAATTGATGAGTGGAACTGCTAAGATTTTCTTAGCTCACTTTTAGGAGATAGGTGCTTTCCAACAGGGTAAGTGAAAAAAGTAGCAAAACTTCTGGCACAGGAAAAATCATGGGACTGATGCACAATTGTAGAATCATTGAGGGGACAAATACTTGCTTTATATAACAGGCACATTGCGCAAAGGTATTTTAACACATTTGAATGTAGTCACACTGGACAAGAGGAAGATCTTTTCACTGTTTTAGAGATCAGGTATTGCTGATTCAGAAACTTGTTGACAAGGCTTCCGCTATTTAGGTGTCTGATTTTTAACCTAAATAAAGAACTATCAGGGCTGGATATGAGCATGAAAGGAACCTTGAAACTGATGAACTTTTCAAGCTATTGTTCAGTGATCCCAGTGGTATTGAAATGTTTATACAGTAGCCTGGGAAAAGAAGGAGACCTGGTGCAGGCGTGCTACTGCAGACAGAGCTTCAGTCGATGGACAAAGGAATACGGACAACCCAGAAATAAGATCTAACAGTTTAGCTAACCCATCTATTTCTCTTTTGGCGGAAGAGAGACAGCAAAATTTGATCTCTCCAGAGGGAGATAATAGTGCAAAGGAGACAATAAATCCTTCTGAAAGTCACATTTACCTCAGTTCTCTTGAAAGGTGAATAAAATAAATCAGACATGTAAGAATAACACTCTTTGTCAAGCGGTTTCTCTTTTGTAAAGGGAGAAGAACATTCGGATGAAGGAAAATGAGAAGAGGAAAGATATTTTTAATTGAGTCTGATTGTTTAATGCAAAGGTTTTATGAGTAATTTAATGTTTAAATAATTTTTGAAGAAAGATGAAGTGAGAAAAGGACTGTGGCTAAATATTTTAGTTCTGTGTCCTTTTTAGTCCTCCAGTACTGAATGATTTTATAGGAAAATTGAAAGTTCAAAGTAAAATTAGATGGTGAAATTATAAGATCATCTACAGAAAAAGGAAACCATATCAGCTGTTCCTCAATACTATGTAAATTAGCAAGAGGAGAAAAGTATTTTCAGGCTTGTGCAATAGCAAGGAAAGCCACAAAGAAGCTGGTTTTAAAAAGCAGTTTGAAAAGTGTACAGCAATCAGCACAAGCAGTTTCTGGTGGAAAACCTTTAAAATTTACTTTAAGTGTGAGAAGGAATAGTTATCCTGCACACGATTTCAGTAATCCTGTCAGTATTCTAGACATTGAAAATGTTTGATTAGCAACAGTAGAAGTCGGGACATAATTCAACAAGTGGAAAGGCCAAGTTTGAAACCACTAAGTAGGTCAGAATTTTATGGAAAGTACAACATGTCTTGCGATCGTATCTTGTAAAGAGGCGACATTACATCCAGATCCTCCTCTGCTCTACAGCAGTGATAGTGTGAAAGATGTGAGGTTTATGTTCTCAGGAGTGAAGCAAACCCTAAAAGACCGGTCTGTCTTTAAATTATTCTGTGGTTCATGGTAATGAGCCATTACTACAAATTTGTGTCTTTGTAAGCTACTGGCCAGGATCTCTCGTAGCAAAGGCAAATCCAAGGTGCCTGCTTTAGTGGTGGGGTTTAGAATTGTTTTCCTCAGCATTTCTGGTACTTAATGACAGGGTACTTTCTCTGCTGAAAATGCTGACTTAAACTTTTGTTCAGTGTGATGGCTTTTTGGCATCCTACTTTGAATAGTTTTTTACCCTATCAGTGGTGTCTGATGGAAACTGCTGTATTTTGGTGTTAGGGAAAGAGATTAACCTGAAATATCTCTCTTGCCGTAATTGCTGTCCTCAGGGTTCTGTTCCAATAGTGAATATTGTACTGGCTCTATCAAATACTATAGAAGGGAGGGAAAGTGGCTGTATAAGGTCATATGTTTTCAGTTATGGAAATTGTTTAGGATGGTGACTTTTTTAAATCTAGCAGGTGGCTATTTGGTCATACTTTATTCCCTTTCCCTCTTAATGATAGTGTATTTTAAGGGAAGTGTTAGTCTGTCATTAAATAACATATTTTCCCCCAATTTTAACTTGAAAACATTTTCAATTTTGGTTTTATGTGACAGCATGAGTGAGTTTACAGATATTGGTATTAGGACTCCACCCAGCAAAGAGGGTGAAACTGCACTGAATTCAGTATTGGCTAAAGCTTGTAGCCCTGTACTAGAATAATGAACAGAGATTCCATTTAAGGTGAATTACAGAATTGTCAAATACTGTCTATGATCTTATAAAGCAAAAGTGACTGGAAATGGGAAGATCCATGAGGGTACCAGAAGATGACTGATCATCTGGTGAGATTCAGCTTAAAGTTTTATTGTTAAGTAGATAAGGACATGTTTGTGCCATTGTAGAAAGACTGAGATCTCATCTGAAATATTGTATACTACTTTTATCACATGTGTTCCAGAGATAGGAATTGAGACTTGAAGTGATACTAAAGAGAGCTACAAGAATGACTGGGAGAATGATGAATTAGGGTTGTAAGAAGAGACTGTAAGAGCAGCTTTGCTTGGCTTAGTGAAATTGAGAGCCTAAAAATCTATACTGTATGAACAGGGTAGGAAAGGAAAGTGTTTCCTTGCAATTAAAAGACCACATTTTACCTAAGAACAAATTAATAGAAAATGGTCTTAAATAAAACCTGAGTAGAAATTTTAAAAGGGGTTTTAATTATAAGGATGTGAGCATTTTTAAGCAGATTTTTGGTTAGAGTACTGAGGGCAAAAGTGTTGCTTTCTAAGACAGATATCAACAAATATATTATGACATTTGTATAGTTTGTATTAAAACTAAGGCCTAGCCTCATTAATGCAGAACATCTGTACTAATTGATTGTTGTTATGAAGTACATAAGTATACCTCTTTGAATAAAACTTAACAAGGGACACTTCTAAAAATTAAAAAACTTTTTAAAAGTTACCTTATTTAGCTTGGATATTTTAAAAATATCCACAATGTAAAGAAAAGCCCTGTATCCTTCAAATAGGATAGTTGGTGATTTTCATGGGAAGTAGGCATAGTGTACTGGAAAGAGTGGTGCAGTTGCCTTGTAGCATGCAGTTAACTATTGCTCCTTGTGTACTTCCTTTTCCTGGATAGTTACAGGTAATGGAAGACTGCAGTGATGTACCAAACAAATTATTTTCCCTTTTATCTTTTTGTGAATGGCTAATGTCAATGACTGTCTCTGACTGTAGAAGCTATGGTTAAAGTCACAACTCAAATTCCATTGGAAATCTATGGTTTTATTTCCTTATGGATTTCTTATTTGGAGTTTTAACCTAATATTTTCCTCTTATTTTTCTTCTGCTTTTAACAAGGTTGCTATTTTTTTCTTTGTCTTGTGATAGCACACTAAAATTTCAGAGTAGAGTGCACTGAGACCCCAAATACACAGGTTATTCTACTTTTTTTTTTCCATCTTGAAAAAAGAGTAATTTCTTTGGCACTGTCATAATCCTGATGTGCCTTATTTTGTTTGGTAGCTCTCAGATGTTTATGGTGCATGTTGTCAAGTAAATCAAGCAATTTTTTTCCTATATATATACTCAAGAGAATACTTGAAACATTTATTTCTGCTTTACATGTACTTATCTACTGTCTGTGTCCAGTCAGTCTTTGGTGTCCATCCTTTAAGAAAAACAAAGACATTTCAGGAGCCAGGCATTTCCTTTGTTCCATGCTAATGGAAGTCTGGATAACTGTTTGAATAACCTGGTCACCTCAGTCAGAAAGTTTAGCCACCTCTGTCAAATCAAGTGCAAGATAAATTCTTTCTGCATTGAGGTAACTTATAGTAAGAATGCCTGATGTACAGAGCCATCCCTGCAGATTCCAGGTGCTTTTAACTTTTTCTGTTTTGGCAAAAAGAAAATGATAAATTAATCAGAATATTTATTTATTCTGTCTTACCAAACTGTAAATTTACCATGTGTGGTTATAGCTGACAGTTTTACAGATGCACGTGAGTCTTAGTTAATCAATTAAGTAAGTTAATAGGATAAATTAATAGGTTCTCTGGTAAGAGAGGATTTACTGAAATGGATACATTCCAACATACATGTATTCTAGACATTAAAACCTCAAAGAAAATTGTTATATACATGTAAAATTTGAGCTGTTTGCTCCTATTCATCTCTGAATACTAAGTGTAATTAGTTTAGTATGGTTGCCTAGTTTCTTTGTAATCACCGTTTTATAAACTTTAGTTTAAAACTCTCTATGGAGAGTTTTAATGGCTTTGCCTGAGACAAAATATGGGCCCTGCATATTTTATCTTTTGAAATGCATCTGCAGCTAGGTGTATGCAGGTTGCTTCCCTACATGAAGCATTTTCCAGCTGTGAACATTACTCTTAAGCAAGAATTCTGAGTCTTCTAAGTTTTCAGTTCATGCACAAGAACTAAAATGGAAGAAGACTGAAGTATTCCTAACCTGTTTCCCCCGAAGTGGGGGAAGCCCACTGGTAAATTCAGAATTGCACTCACTTGTTCATGTCACCAAATCTAGTTGCCTTATTGTTTCTAGAAGAAGGTAACTATATTTAATGATAAATATACAAAAATGAGTAAGTTTTAGGCAGGAAAAGTTTTTTAGCGCTTGGGTTTTGTTAGCTGTTTTCTTTGGAAAAAAACTTCTCATCAGGACTTGTCTGCGTCAGGATTTCTGTTTGGGTTTTCTTTGGTGTTTTTTTTTTTTCTTTTTAAGAGCTCCATTTCACAAATTCAGCTAAAGCTTTGGGTTAAATATAGGGAAGCTGTTACTTTACCTGGGTATGAGGATAGTCTGGTATCAAACAGTGGTAATGATAAATAGCTTCTCGTAGTGTTGACAGTGTCCCTTTGTATTTGTATTTACAGTTTTCATCTCACAAGTGCCATTCACTCATATTTTATATTTACTGTGGGCCTTTGCTTGGTTAATTATATGTCAGAATTGAAACTTCAGAAGCAGAGATGAGTGGCAGGGAATGCATCTGAGCAGAGAACTTTCTTCAAATTTCTGTCTTTTTATTACCAATCCTATTCCACTGCATATTTCCCAAGGTATAATAGGTTTTTTTTATGCAATTGTTCATTAAAATTAAACTATTAAATCTCATGTCTTATCTCTGATTCTGTGACTCCTTTAGCTGTTGGTGTGGGATGACCTGAGTTTCTTCTGCTTGTATGCTTTGTGTCTTTAGGCTGTAGACTATTTTGTATGAAACCAACCAGCCAGTGTCATAACTGTTCATTTCTGAAGAACACTTTACGTAGTTGATTATTTAATGATAGTTCACAGTGCTTGGTGGTGTGCCTGGCTGACACCCAGCTACTGACATACCTTTGACCTTTGGAGATCAAAGTCTAAATGAGACAAAACTTATAGGGAGATACAGGAAAGAATTAAATTAGGCTGAACTTAAAAGAAGTAAGTTTTCAAATACCTGCTCTTTTCTCTACAAAGGTGGAGTCTATGCCTAGGAAACATGCAGAGGTGGACAGGAGAGCTCATGGATGGTACCAGTGAGAATTAACTGTTAGTGAAGTTGTATAAAACAACTCAGAGCTGATGCCTTTTGTAGTAGCACAGGGTGTTTAACACCAGCTGAAAAAGCAGCTTATTTGTTTTTTCTCTTGCACATGTGGAGAATGAAAAGCCAGAGCTGAAGGTAGTGCTGTAAGCTGACTTTGTCAGCTGCCTTACAAAGCGCAGCAGAGTTTAGGGACAGAAGAAAAGAAGTGCTGTTATTTTGATCATATGGACTGGAGCTTTTGAAAAGACCTCTGGGAAGAGCAAACCTAGTACACAGAGTTAGAGAGGAAACTTGACTGCAGGGTACTTGCCATCTGAGTGATAAATAATGTTCAGGCTTACACATAAACAAATCTGGTTTTTGGTTGGCAGTTTGCTATAATTGCACAGCTTAACAGGGGCATTCTCAGAATAGTCCCATTGTCTGCCAGCACAGCATGGACTCGGCTGAGATGACAGGAGAAATCTCAGCTCTGTGCACCACTGCAAGACTAAGTCAGATGTTTCCATTCCTGTCTGCTGGAACCAATTTTTGGCAGATTTGGCTTTTAGCATTTTAGCAGTGGCTTCCAAAGGCCCGGTATCTAATGTGGTGGCTAGGAGGGTGGTCTGGTTTAGGGGGCTGCCTGGTGCAATATCTAACTTCCTGACGGGTATCTTTGTAAAGGGAGAGAGAATTCTTTTGTTGAATAGCTCATTGCTGGGAGGATTATGCTGTGAGAATTAAGAGAAATCTTCATGAGATCCAGGCCTTTTGTTACAGCTACTGATACGGATGTTAAAATCAGTGGGATATGTTTGTGAGCAGAACTATAATAGAAGACACTTGGGAATGTTGAATGTGTCCCTAAGCATCCTGTTAATACATAAAGCGTGAAATATGTAAAGGCATGTGTAGTTATTTTCTTTGTAGCTCAGTCATTCCTAGTAGAAGGAGGAGGTGGAAAAGAGAGCCAAAATGTTCCTTCTCCTTTCCATCCAGGTGAAAAGGCTACGGACTCTGGAATTTTTGCTTAGCTGTTGGTTTCTACTTCCCTCAGTCCCTTCTTTCCTCCCACTTTCTGTTCTCCCTCCCACCCCTTAAGGGATGGGAATGATATAGGTATTTGTCTTGAAGATGATAAAAGTTCTAAGGCAGAAAGCATATAAAGAGACTTCCATAAATCTTTTTGCATCAGTGCATAAATCTGCATCCCAGATTTTTTGTACAAAGTGAATTGTAAAAGTTTTTCTGTGTTCTTTTTAGAATACATGATTGTTTATTAAAGAGAATTAAGAACTTGCACAATAAGATAATTAAAATTACAGATCCAACTTGTGTAAGCATCATAGTAATTACTTATGTAATTTAATGCATGCAGGTTAAATTTACAGATTTTGTTCTTATATCTTTGAAGTAATGAATGACTAATTTTAGACTGTTAATCATTTTATTTTACGTAGTACTTCCATAGATAGTAAGGTGCCATTGTTCTGTTAGACACAACTATTCTGTTTTGAAGTCTTCCTAAATTTAAATGTTACAGCCTGTATTACTTTTTTTTACTAAGTCTTTTTTTTTTTTCTGTATACTGCTTTTGTGAACTTCTCTGAGTTTTGAGTACATCACAGAATGTGCATAGATCCATTCTCTCAGAAAAACAGACTTGTCTTTTCCAATATTCTTTGTAGATTATGGAGTTGGTATGTCAGAGATGTGTTGGTGTTGGCCTGCAAGATTAATTTGAATTTGAAGTAGCTAACTGCACTGATATCAAGGATCCTATTCCCAGCATCACAAGGATGTGATGCTTTTGTGGACAGAGGAGTTACACAGTTATCACTGTGTGTGGTAGGGAGGAGACATCAAATTGTAAAATTTGGATTAATGTATGCAAGGCAGAGAATCTAGAGCTTGTATTTCAGACTCTGGTTTGATATTGTAGCTCCAGTAATTAGGTTGGTTGGTTGGTTTGTATTTATCCTTGTAAATGAAGCATTTTTGATAATTACATTTCTGAAAGAATAATCATGGAATTTCACAAATATTTTACAAATAACAGTGAACTTTAAGATGGAAGGTTGGGGTATTTAAAGACACTTAAGGGTCTTCTGCTACACATGGATGGATGTCATGTGTGCCTTCAAAAATGCCTTAGTGGACATGTAGATGAGTGGGCAATTATCTAAATTGGACAAAAATACTTCTGAAAGTGTTGCCTGTTCATAGGGCTCTCAGCCAGCACCTGACTGGCACTTGTGTTGGACAAAGTTGGACAAAGTTGGCTGTTTCTCATTATTCAGCTGTAAAAACTTGCCTAGCAAGGAATTGAATAAAGTTTGGAAACTGCTTTGGTATGAAGTAATCCCCATGAGAATCTGATGTCTCCTCTTCCCAGCTAATGCATCACATTTAAATAGTGGATTTGAGCTTATAAGAGCACATGTAGGTTTTGGTCCATCTGTGTATCTCCCATGCCTCCCTCAACTGAATGACTTTTTATTTTTTTTGTCAAAACCCTCACAAATAAGCACTGTCAAACCCCCAAATCCAATATTTATGTAAAATAATGCAGGGAACATGCAGCTGAATGGCTGAATGTGCTCATTTTCTGACACGTTCAGTACTTTTTGTCTGCTCACTGAGCGTGAGATGGAATTTTCAACTAGCAATTTCAGATAGACTTTCATCTTGCAGAAATCATTTTCTGGCAATTCAGAGTGTATGCAATATCTGGTTGGGCAAGCTAGAGATATTGTGTCTTGATGTGATGGCTTGTCACTGTGTTGGTTAGCGAAGCACCTTGTTTGAGGCTGGAGAATGAAGGATGAGCTGATAAACAGAAGGTCTTCCATGTGTATATGTGTATGCCCATCCACCTGTGCATATACTCTCAAATTGAGAATAAGTATTCTTCACCCCTGCTAAATTTATGTCCTTTAAGCTTCCCCTTCTGTCTGGATTGTTGGCCTCATCCAAGAGGGAAACACTTTTGTCTTTTGAAGAATAAAAAAGTTACCTCAAGGTGCTGTGATGTTTCTAGTGCTTATGTTTATTATGCAAATACACAGGTTACCACAAGGTGTTACTTTTTGTTATTTGTGTCAGAGGAACCTCTATGTTGTGTTTTGAATTTTCATAATGGTATTATAATAATAGAGGGTTGATGGTATGGTGTAAATGCTGCAGGCCCTGAAGTACATTGGTTGCAATTCCAGCGTGTGCAACTTACTGCAGCTGCTCCTCTGTCTGACTTGTCATCACCTGCTGCAATGAAGAGGAAAATCTCAACAATATCGATTCATGTCTGAAGGATTTCACTTATGCTGAGTGTCAGATGAAGGCATTTCATATTTATTTTAGAGTGACAATAGAAAATTATAGTATGACTTTTTAAAATTGTAGTATGATTTATTTATTTTTTTGCCAAGAAAGGTTGGATAAGATGATCCTTGAGTTCCCTTTCAACCTGGTGTTCTATACTGTGATTCTGTGAAAATTGAAAAACTAAAAAAGGCAAGTACATAATAGTTTGGATCACTTTTACAGACTCTAATAATTATTCTGAAGCATATGTGATATTTACTTCTTACAAAAAGAACGGAGAATAATTTGACTGTTTGCATGTTGGGATTCCTAAGCGAACAGTGAACCTATCCAAGTCTGTGCCATGGGCCTTTCATGAATGATATCTTTAAAATGTTAAATCAAATGTATGCAATTTCATTTAAGGCAGTTAAATGATTTTCTTTTACTAAAGATAAATTTTAGTTAGTATCATACTTTACTTGCTTTCTAATTGTTTTCTATATTATTTGAGTTATTTGTAATCCTATTTCATATATGTTTCTACTTGGAGACCAATACAAGTAGTATTGGTAGAATTTACCTTCTTTCTTGCTTATTTCAGAGTTCGTGCAAATTTGTTTATCAATGAACTAATACCTTCTGCTACAGATTAAGATCCAAGTTTGTTACCTAAAGGTCAAATGTTTGTGTCAATAATACCTGACTGTGCTTTTGGAAGAAGCTGGTATTAGCACATAAGCACTGTGTGTGCTGTTACTTCCACATAATGAGAAGTGATCTAAAACAGCACAAAAACAATGGGATTACTGTGTACATTATTAGGTATTCTATACCTTTGAGCAAAAGGCATTGTTTCACACACGGTGCCAATGATTTCTGTGATGCGTCTTATTTCATTATCATTCTTCATGTTAAGGTAGCAAAAAGGTAGTCAAAAGTCTTTGCTGAGTAGAGGTGGTATGAATGACAGGTATTCTTTTTCTCAACTTCTAAATGGGAAATAAAACCAGTTTGGATATGAGATGAGATTTAATACATGGAAAAACCTGGAGGTTTATGTATTATGCTCTGGAATTCTGTCATACCACCCTCTGGTATTTGCTGTAAGATGTTTGGCCAAGATCACAGGTTCAACCGTTTGCTTGCAGTGCTGGCACTCACCAGACTGTCTCTTACACTCTAGCAACACTTTAGGAAACATCTGCTTTTTAGACAGAAAAGGCAAATATTTCAAGTCTATTGCTCTATTCTAAGCTCTGCTCCTTTCATCTAGAGGAAAAGCCATTTTTTTTCCCCAGGATTTGGAAAGTACATTCGTTCAAGTCCAAAAGAATATTTTCTGAATTAAAATATTTGAAGAGGCATCAGTTTAGTCTCCTGCCAGCTGCAGGAGACTCCTGCAGGCTCATCTGGAATCAGCCAGAACAAAACTGCCTCCTTTTAGCCATAACTTTACAAGTTTGCCTTGTTTTTGAACTGGACATCATAATTTTTCTTTTTTTAAAATTTTTTTTTTTCCTGTAAATAGTCTCCTTTCTGCATGTGGACATTGCCAAGACGTAATAACTATTTAATATGCCAAAAGAGAGTTTTTGCACAAATGTCTTTTAGCTTTTATCTTGCTTGACACCCTGCCATTTGTCCTTGGCTTGCTGAAATTTCTTGGTTTCTCCTCCATTGGTATGCCTTTCCTCTCTTTTCTTCACAGCTCTTGACGTACAGACCTCCTGAGAAGGCAGTCTAGAAGGGAATTTTTTACTGCACTCATCCAATAAATCTAAAACTGATTCAGTACCTGTAATAACTAGAATAATGCTATATGTGATGTGTTGCTGGTTTTGAACCAAAATGAGCTTAAAATTTGTTCTTTGTTTGCATCTAACTAAGGGCATAGCTGATAAAATGACAGCCTAGAAAATCTGTTTAATAATTTGCTGTTTAATAAGGCTTCCTCATGTACTGTTTTCCTTTACTTGTTTTTTTTTTTTTTTATTCCTCCACCTCTATTTATACAAATCCAGAATGTCTTGAAAGTCTTCAGACAGGGATGGCAACTCTTGTGAGTGAGAGGCATCCCAGCCTGCAGCCCTGCAGCAATCCTCTCCCTGCCACTCACCAGGCAGAGAGGTTTTGCTCAGCGAAAGGGTGCCACTCTGCTGCTCCACGCCATCCCTGCAGGAGAACAATTAGAGCACCTGAACTTAGTAGCTATTGTACTTTTCCTATGACAAGTCTACTCCAGCAGGCTTCCTTTAGGTTAGGATGAGACTCACTGCATTTGCAGCATTAGTGAAATGCATGATTTCCCTTGTTCCCAGTGGTGAACAGCAATTTCAGAAGTATTTCACATTTGTTTCTATCACGACTTTGCAGGTGGGATACTTTCAAATGCACCAGTGGAGGCTGCACTTACCTGCCTGCTGGTTTCACTAGAAGTTTCCCTTTTTGCTCTCGAAAATCTTCCCATGTAACTGGCCATGTTTAGTTGGAAAATCTCTGTTTTAATTAGACGCAAACTATTAAAAATAAGTTTAGATCTTGAACATGGACAACGTGAAGTGGAAATCACAATCATCTTTATGGGCTACTTTTCACTTTACTAATCTTATTACACTAACTGTGACTGTTAATTACTGTGAATGTGTAATTGTTGCTCAGATACAGATCTCAAAGGACTTACTTATTTGTGCTTCCTGCTATTTTCTCACTCCATATAAATTCCAGAAATGCAGATGCTGCCATCATATAAAGTAGAAAGTACTACTTCCTCTAGTGCAAACTGGGACAGTTTTAATGGTTTGAAAATAGTTACAAATCTGTGTTTCAAAGAGAGGATTCTTCAGCAAGAGATCAAAACTCAAGTTCCACTTCTGGCTTCTAAGCAAAGGTTATTCTGTGCATTAGAAAGAGTGGGTTGGCTACTGCTATCTGGTTTTTTTCCTCTGGGACCCTATTTCTGCACTTAGGATGAAGGAGGGTCAGTGGAGTCTGCAAGCCTGTTCACTGCAAGGCACAGTGAGAGGTATGTAGTGGCAAATCATGTGTTGAAGGCTGTCTCTTGTGACAGCTTTCCTTTTAGAGAGAGGCTGTGAATGTGGGCAGTGAGTTACCTTTCAGCTGGATGGGGCAATAGGGATCAGTCATGTTGAGAAGTTTTCCTCCTTCTCTCACTATATGTGGAGGTGAAACAAACCCCCAGAGTTCAAGCTCATTTTTTCCATTTTAAGTTGTATGTTTAAAACTTGATTGGACAAAAGTGATTCAATAAAAGGGTGTTCAAAGGGTAATGTGCTTTCCATAATAAACATGAAGGAGGAATGATGCATCTTTTTCAAGAGGATTGGTTATTTATTGTTATTTCAGTTTTGTGACTTTGTTCAAATTAGCCGTTGCTTGTTCTTCAGTTGTTGCACTTCATGAAATACTGGAGTTTGTTTTACCTCTGGCAAATTGCTGAAGCATAAGCCATTTTTGGCGTGAAAAACCGACGAAACAAATCATCAAATCTGAGTTCATGAGAAGGTAAGCTACTTACTGGCACACATTGCAAATTATGTTTGCCTTCTCAATCCCCATTTTGAATACTGTGGATTTATTAAGTATGCATGTTTGCAAGGATTTTACTTAGCATAGTATTTTTGCATTCAAGTAGTAGATTAACTGGAAAATGAGTCATTAAACATTATTAACATTTAATTTCTGCTAGGTAGAGACAAGCTTGAAATAACATTTTACTTCCCATGACAGTAGAAGTGAACCAAAGGATGATCTGCTGGGTTATGGTTAGAATAGTTTACCATGGTGAATGGCAGCCTTGCTCTGTCAGTACACATTTTAGTAGCTTCTAATGAACTTCTGTCCTGATCTTTTCTATATTTCTCCTTTTGAAGCCCTTATTAACCCTTAGTCATCACATAAAGGAAACATGTAGAACTGAATAAGTATTTTATAAAACTTACTATTATACTTGATTAGATTGATTGCTTTGGCTTTCTCAATAGAGGACAACAGTCTAAGAAAATAATCTCTTTTACAGTCATTAATTTTTTTGGTGTTGGATGATCTTTACCATTAATTTCCTCTCTGCCATTTTTTTTTTTGATTGCACATTAAGTCTTTTTTTTTCTTTTTTTTTTTTCATTTTGATAAAGTAGAGTTGGTCAATTTATAATTAAATGTCTTTATTTTTGGAAAATGATGCCACATCTGGGGTTGTATGATAAATACACAGACATGGAATTTCAGTGAAAAAAAGTTCAATATTTTCACCTCATACTTTCTGTCAGTATAAACTTCTGAATGCAAGAGATCAAGTGTACCTTTCAGGTATAAAGAAATATCGCTTAAGAAATAAGTGTATGTAATGCTATAGACTAAAAATTTCCATATATTTTTCATAGTGATTTATTATTTTAAGTATTATTTCCGTGCCTGGTCTCATTCCCCCCAATTCTCTTGATACTGCTGAATGATAAGGATTTAGGAAACCAAGTTACTGTAATTGTATGCAAAGAATAAGTTGCATATAATCCACAGGAGTTGGTCTCTAACACTATTTGGCTGATTATGAAATATTCATTGCTGGAGAACTCAAGAGTCAGCATCTGATTAGAAGGACCAAGTCTGAAAATATATTAAAAGCTGTTGAGTGTTTGATCTGTTACCACTTAGTAGGTCAAAGACATTTAGGGGTCACTGCACTTCCACAGATAAAGACATCAGAGTAACCAGGGGGCTTGCATAAATTATTATTTCTCCAGTAGGCCTGCTGGAGGATTAATAGGTTTGCTTTATGGGTTTTGTTTAACAGCGTTTAGGGCAGTCAGATGACTGAACTTCCACTGGTTATTTAGGGGGTCGTTTGGTGGTGGGTTTGTTTCTTTTTTTGGTATGTGTTCTCCCAAGTTACGGTGAATGAAAGGGATGTTTTGTTCTGTAAATCCTATTATGAACCTTGCCCTTTCCGCTTTCTCCATTTGGAAACATTTTGTGACATTTAATGAGCTTGAGCACTGGGCAGAAGATTTAGACTTATATACACGCTGCTGGGCTTGTAACAGCAATGCAGACAGAAATGAAAGTATGTGATAAAGAAGTAGATGGTTTGCCACAGGTCTTGACCAGATTTCCTTGCAGCCTATGGAACACATGTGGCTTTAGTGTTTCCTGTCTAGAAGTAGTGGCAAAAAAAATTGTGGTGTCTGTTTTATCCTAATTGCACTCAATTACTCAGTTACATATGTAAAGTTATTGCACAGGAGTTAAATTCTGCATATATTCACTGGTTATTGAAATAACAAACTGTGCATCTTTCTTCGATGTGTGTCTTTTTTTTTTTTTTTTGTCTTTCTGTCTGTCTTTCCCAAAAAGCAAATACCTTCTATTCAGAACAGCAGAAATGGCCTGATGTTATTGGTACAAAATGCCAAATTAAAGAGAGACAAGCTATTAATAGGCTGGAACTGTTTACTGATATTTATGGGTTCTCAGATGCCATTTGTTATCCCAGAGCAATCACAGCTGAAAGATACGTGCAGGATGTACAGGGTGTAGCATGATGTTGTGCCAGTTCAGCTTCTGCACGTCTGGCAGAAAAGCTGCAATGATCTGTTGCCAAAATGCTAACAAGGGCCTGTGTGTGTATCTTCTCCTCTGAAATATTTTCTGAATCATCAGTGATCCATGTGGCAGGCGCTGATTTCAGAGTGCTTTGTTCATGCAAAATCCACTAAATCACGGTCTAAATTCCAAAGTCATAAACTCCATCATCCCTCACTGCTCTGTCATCATCTCAGCAAATGTAAATATTGCAGCATTTCTTTCTAACCAGTTCCTGGATGGAGGAGTAGTCCTCCACGCAATCATGGAGTATGTTTTGAGGTTTCCGTGCACATCCGTGATGGCGTGTGATTTGAATTAATGATATTTTGTGTAAAATCTCTGATCTGTAAATGAATGGAACCTTTTAGTAGTGGAATAAATGTTTTTTACCCATTTTGAACCTTAGAGTTTGGTAGGTCTTGCCTGGAGAGAGAGGCCCACTTCCTACTGGTAGTGCTGGTAGGCCAGTGCTTTGGTAGCAATTCCATTGTACTTTTGTGCAATATAAAGGCACGTTCAAGTTCAGATATTTATACCATTATAAAAGATTCTTGTGCAACATTATAATCTTTTGAAATATGTTTTTGCAAAAAAATAATTACTAGTAATTAAAGGCACAGCCTGCTACTTTGCAGGCACATGTGGTGTTTTGCACACAGAATTACTACATATTATTGCAAAGTCCACCCTGATGTGCCCTGCAGTGGAGGCGTTGCAGAAGACTGGCTGGAGGAGCAGGGTTTTTTGATCACTTTCCAGTATTTTATTTCTTTTTAGCCTAAAAAGAATGGTATATCAGTGGGCGAAGGTTTTGCTTCATTAGTCCTTGGCAAAATTCCACAAATCAGTTGTACAACTGGGACATCCTTCTAGGAAACATTATTATGAATGTTAAGCAAAATATTCACACCCATGTTCTTCTTAGAATGTTAACTCTCTTGTTGTGTCTCTCATCTTTCTTGCTCTCTCTCATATACGCATATAAAAGAAAGTATGTTGTCAACTGTCATGTGTTTCCTGAAGTATTTTTTGCCTGGTCTATTTTTTGCAAGTAAGGTCGCTGTATGCTGCTCTGGAATGACAACGTATTAACTCTGAGATGATGAACTGCAGGACGGCTCCTTGGCAGTTGTTGCTTGTTCTGAACTCTAATGCGGTATCCTTTGATGCTTCAGAAGTCCTATCCTTTCTAAACTGACAGATACAGTGAATAAATTGTTATATTTTAATTAGAGATAAGAGCAGTGCTCAAGTCCTTTTGGACAATAGCCATGACACGCTTTAATGAAAGTGCTACAACTTTCACTTAGCAGTCTCCTGAAATCACTACAAGCACTTGCTCTTCTACATATGAAAAATGTAAGCCTTTACAGCTCAAGTGCTATTACTCTGAGCTGCAAATTGTAAAAATTTAAAATTTATTACTCTCATGCAAGAGAGTGCTCAAACATCTGAGTTATTTTTGGTGATGCTTGGTTTGATCTGGATTGGTTTAAAAATTTTACAGATTAATCGCTTTAGTGTGCTTTTTAGGAGGGAAGAGACATTACTTGTGATTTATCTGTGATTGTCTCATAGCCAAAGAGAAAAAGTGTTCAGTCTTTTATTAAGAACAGGTATCTCCTATGCTTTCTTTGCCCCCTCTTCTGTCCCCTGTCTGCTGGAGGAAACAAGTGATGTAGTGCCTTGGTTTCTCCCCATGTCTGTTACCTCATTTTTAAACACATGTACTGCGATTTTCTATGAATCTTTACTTTCCCTCTCACCTTGAGTTTCAATGAACCATTCTCCTTGTTGCCATGTCCTCTCCACTTTTATCTTTGAATCTTTGCCCCAGAGTCTATAAACTCGTTATTTAAAAATGTTAAAAAAATTAGAAGTCACTTCCCTTGATATAGTCTTCTTTTGAATATAATTTTTGCTACATGATTATTTATAAATTAGATATAATTTTAAATTACGTATTTTTATTTTCATACTACACAAAGTAATCTTTAATATATAAAATCCCTTCTATACCTCAGGCTATTGGTACATAGATTTTTTTACTAAATTTATAAAGGATGGATCAGAAGTCTGAAGCAAAGAGTATGATAATCTTTGCTAAACAATGAAGGTACTATCTTATCTGGTTGAGTTGTACAGGTAATTACAAGAGATGGTCGGACTCATTTTGCTGAAATAGTCATGTAGGGTTTCTCTTGCCTTCTGGTGTTTGCCTTAAGTGGTTATTCCAGTATGGTTACGTTCATCTGTTTGCACCATAGCACTTCACGGGGCTGAACTTCAGCTGAGGTGTGAAATAGTTTAGAAGAAATAGCACATGCAAATTCACTTTTGTTTCTGCTTTCTCTATTTACTTATTAGCAAAACAGTACTCATGTACTTCAGAGGAGTTTGGTTCTACATGAATGCTAATTTTTTTGTTAATTTTAAAGGAATGACTGTTTTGATAACACAGTATCACTGACGTCTTACGAATGTTTTACTAGATTGTGCACAAGTCCTAATTTTATAGTAGTATATATTATATATAGGTTTATATTAGTTATACATAATATATTTCCATGTTTATCTTGTTAAGGGCAATGTAATCACTTAACAAGTGGATCCATGAGATCCAGGGTTCTTGGCTATCACAAGAGATGACCTGGATGGATAAAAAGCCTGTTTTTCAATAAGAAGGACTTAAGCTTTGTTTTTCAAGAGCTGACTGTGAGTTGATTTCCTCCACAGGTAGGAAGGGATGGCTGCCTTGGCCTTCTGGGCCAGCTGCTGACAGTCACTACTCTGTCATCTTATCAGCAACTCACTTTTTCAGGCTGAGAAATTGAAACACGTGTCTGTTCTTTGACTGGTTTTCTTGTTTGCACTTCCAAGACATGTGCCCATTCTGTAAATGTCAGAGCTGCAATAAACTATTGGTCATTATTTCTGTGCACAGCCAAAAGCAGATATGATCTCCATGTCTACATTCTTACCAACTGAAACATAGAAAAGAGGCAAGAAACCTTTCAAATATTTCAAACCAAAAAAACCCATTAAAAGTAATTTTCTGATTTTACTTCAATTTACTTTAAAAAACTGGAATGCATTCCATTATAATTTAATTATATTTCAGGGTTTTAGGTATATATTACAAACTTAAAACACAGATCTTGACTTATTTCTAAGGGAATTAAAATGCAATACTGGAACACATTTCTAGTGCATAAATCTTTATGGGACTGAAGCATAAAAATATACACAAATGATGACAGTGATAAATGCCTTTGAAATTGCAGCAAGTTATGAAACAAGCACAGGTCTACATGATTAAAATTCATTGCTGATTGAAATTAATGATAGTTTTATTATCTCTAGTGAAAGGATGCAGTTTATTTATTTAGACAATGATAAACTTTTGGATGTAAATGAGTGAATAGAAAAAGCTAATTTGCAGTCTTTCATCAAATAGCTGCAATCATTGTCAGAGAACTGCTGAAAGGAGGGCAAATAAAATGACATACAAGACTTCTAATAGTTGTATTTTCCAGATTTGAAGTCAGGGTACCTGAGCCATAGTATTGCCATTTGTTTTGGTGACTTTCAGATCACTCATAGATAAATTCTTCTCAGAATTTGTTTCCCTTGAAAACAGATACAGGTTTTTCTGTTGTTGGTGTGCTAAAATATTCACTCTATCATTTACAATCTCCATGATATTTAAAAAATATTCTTCACAGAACAAAAATAAAAATTGCAGTTAAAAAGAGCGTGTTATATTCAGAGTGGTAATTAATGTAACTTAACTAGAAATGACTGAGTCAGCCAAAATATTTTGAGTGGAAAAGCGTGTTTTCATAAATTATCTTTTCAACCTTCCTCAAAACATACTAAACCACTTATCTCAAATACAGATGTGGCACAGTCCTAAATGAGAACCTGAAATGGCTTCAAAGGTGGCTGCAAATTTGTAGTAAGCATTAAAAAGTTGGACTGCCTGCCAGAGGTGTCTCCTTTGCCAGCTTCTTGCAGGAGATTAAAATCCTTCACTGATTTTCAGAAAGGCCATTTGAACATCAGCAATAGGAATTAGGCTCATGTTATATATAATTCAGAACATTTGTGAGTTAGTGGTAATATTTATAAGAAATGAAAGAAATAGACCTGTTTAATATTATAGGTTTTGGTGAAGAACTTACTTGGGAAAAAAACTAGTTACAGATGTTAAGCAGTAAGATTGTCCTGTATAGAGTTCTTTATGTAGCTTTCTTTTAGAGATGACTTTTTAAAATGTATGGTATATCAGATGGATTCTGTGCCACCTGGAAATGGGGCTGTGACTCCACATACTTCGAATATCTCAATATTGCAGGCTTTTCAGAGGAGAACAAAAATCAATTAAGAGATATGTAATGAAAAAAACCCAACTATAATTCTATATTTGTCCTAGCATCTGATTTGAAACTTTTTATTTTTCTATCCTTAATGCAAACATTTGAAGTATTGTGATAAGGTCTATGAAAGATTGACTTATCCCATTCATTTGCTATTGTAACCTGTTAGGGTTAGCAGATTTTGTATGAACGTGAGCAAAAATCCCGTGAAGTCAGTACCTGTGGCAGCTTTAGCATTTAATTTTAATTCAAGTGCTCTCTATTAGTTTGTTAAACTTCAGTCTATATCAGTGTATTATAGAGACTGTTATTTTAATGAATTATCTTAGAGAACAAACACTGGGATCGTCCACTTGGAGAACAATTTGCTTGGTCTGACTAAAAGGGGTAACTTCATAGGAAGGTCTTCAAACCATGGTAGACAAAAGCCTGGAGGCTGTAACCTCATGCAAAGCCCAGAGTCCGTGTGATACCAATTGTTAGGTTTGGCATCTACCATTGATCAGATCCTTCTTCAGCACTTCACAGATTTGGTTTTAGCCAGTATTTAACGTTTGGCATTGAGGGTGAGATGAGAAGGAGCTTTCAACTGCTTTCCCATGGCAAAGCCTCATGAGAACTAAGGAAAGAAGACAAAGTTTTGTGTCTGCTATTCATCTCCATCTCCCAGTACATGACTTCCCTCCCCCCCAGATTAAAGTTTTTAGTCATGATTGCACAGAATACCACCAGATTTTAGGTCCTATTTCTCCACAAATAATGGGATTTCCTGACTTTCTTAATGCTTGGATTTATTTTCATGCATTTGACTCAGCAGTAGTGTGGCATTGGCTGAATTATGGACAGTTTTGCTTCTGCCTACAAGATTCTGTAAAAGCAACAGCAAAGCTTGAAGATGTTTCTTAGCTATATAGAAAGAATGCTTGCAAACTAAGTGCTGTAGCTGATGGTGGTGCTGCAGTTGTAATTACTATCCTGCTTGTATTTCCCAAACGGGAAAATAGTACAACTATTTCAAAACAATTACTTAAATTGTACAGGTTAATACCTAAGAGCCAGATCTAGAAAATTTCAGCAGGACTTTTGTTCTCAATCCAAATGTTTCAGAAAAGCTCTGAAAGTTCCTGGTGGCCCATGCTATTACTGGCTGACTACTTTTTTGTTATTGTGGGGTCTCACAGTTGTCAGTGTCCCAGCGAAGGTGAACATCTCATATTGAGTTCATGTCTACAACTGCTTGGGAAATGCAGACTAAAGGGTGCTGTGCTGTCTGAAAAGTTTGATGCCTGGGGTTATCTCCTTTATGTGGGATGGGTTCTAAAGCATGGCAGCATTATCAACAATGAGCCTCATTATAGAAAGATAATAGCTGTAAAAGTCAATTCTCACTGGTAGCCTATTAGGCTGCTTGCTCAGGAAGCAGCACTCCAAGATGTAGGAGAGATGAGTTTGAATCTCTTATGAAGTCCAAAGGAATATTGAAAGTAAGTCTTACACTTCTTGAGCAAGTGCTCAAATTGCAAGGGCCTTACCTAAGAAAGTCAGAAATAGCTGTATATTTTAAGTGGAAAATTATAAAACCATTAAAAATGCCCTGAACATTCTAGTTTATGAACTTTAAAGTAGAGCTGTGCTTTTTTTATTATTATTATTATAAGTGGTATGAGCTCAGATATTTTTGCTGCTAGGCCCTCATATAATACATACTTCTGACCTAAAGTTCCAGTAAATGTATAATTAACAAGATAATTTTCTTAAAATCAGATGATAATAATTTCTGAATTCTAACTGATAATTGAGTAAACTAAATAGCATAATTTTAGACTAGTTCTTCCCATTATTTCATCTAAATTTCACAGGTAGTTTTACCAAATTTTCTAAAGTTACAATTCTAGCATGTCTGACACTCCAGTCCATGAATTTCACTGTCGTGTACAAGAACCTTCTTGTTTTCAGTTATTTTAAGCTTAGGAAGATTAGGTACTTTATTTTGGAAACTTAAACTGTTGTTGAAAATAAGTGATCTAATATATTACATTAATATAAATAGATCTAAGAAAGGATTGAGAATATAAAAGAGTATTTCTCACTATTTTATTTTATTTTATTTTATTTAATTACCAATGCTTCCATTGAAGTCATGGGGATTTTGTTTTGATTCTGCATTCTAAGTGTTCTCATTACGGTTGTGGATGTTGGATGTGAACTGGTGGATGTATCCCAAATGTCAGTTCTGAAGGAGCTAATGTAATTGTCTTGAAGCATTCCTGACTGAAAATACCACGTTTAATGTTCAGTAGCCAAATGGAATTACCTGCTGCTGCCACCCTTGATTTACAACAGGGATATAAACCCCATGCCGCAGTTATTTCTGGTAAGGCAGAAAAATGTCAATGGTAATTTTTTTCAAACCTGTTCAACTGCTGTACATTTAAGGATTGTCAGATGTTCAGAGGAATTATTAAAGTTATGACATGTTAATAGTCTAGCCCTCCAGATTAAAATACTTCTTCTGATATTTATTCCTCATCTGAGATTTGAAGGTGGGTCTGGATGTGCAGCAGTGTATGAGGCTGAAAAAGGATAGGAGGGTTTTTTGGGTTGTTTGTGCTGTGAAGTACCAGCAGACCTGCTCATATTGATACAGGAAGTTTCTAAAGTCTGAAGTGAGAGAGTCCAAAGCATGGGCCCCAGTTGCTAGCTTAGAAAGAAATACACTTTTGAAGATTGGAAAGAAATTCTAGACCTCCAATAACCAATTGTTGACTTAATTACATCTAGACTCTGACTGTCAATAAATTAATATTTACCTCACATGTCTACTTCATTAAGGAAGGTTGTGAAGTTTTTTTTCATGACTATCTTTTAAAATTGGAGCTTGTGTCTGAAAGCTGTTTGTCTGAAATCCATTTTCCACATAGAGGCTCATTAAAACCAGGAACACAAAAATTAATTGGCTTGCCACACTGCTGAAACAAAAGCTTCAAGAATTTGCACCTGCATTTGAAGGAATATAATAATTATCACTAACGTCTTATTGAACTTAATTTCTTGAGCATCTGGAATAAAACGTATAAAGTCGTTTTGTACACACAAAGAGTCTTCTTTAAAAAAAAAAGCACGTAATTTTGTAATAGAAAAGGGAAAAAATACCACTATCTGTTTATTTTAAAGCCTACTGTATGGGGAAAAGCCTGCTTTATGAATTTGTTTCAGACAAGACAGATTACAGGATATTGGAACAAAGCATTGCTTAAGATTTACGTGCATGGTACAAAATTAAACATATGAGGTTTGTTTGTGTTATAGCAGTAGTTTATACCATACCTGTTGCTCAGTGGTTCTTAAATGAGGTTTACCGTGGAGAGGGACCTTTCATTTGTTTACTTGTTTTAGTTAATTACCATGAACCAACAATGATGCTTTTGTACACTTCCATTATCCATCCTGTGACATAAACCAACACTGATCATATTGCAATTATTGATCAAATTGTCAGTAAATAGTTTTGGATTTTTGGCTTTGCTAAACTTGTGCTTTCGTGCATACTGACTTGCTGCTCTTAATTCCTATTGATTTCCAACTGATTTCCAACTGCCTGGTTTAGCTAACTTAATAGAACCATAACTGCTTTGATACAAGTGACGGTTTTCTTTCAGTTTTTTCACTGTTGGGAAAGAGAATTTATGAATAAAGTCTTGAAGGATACATTTTATCATAGCCACTGATGAGTTTATTTAAAAAAAGAAAAAGGCATTTAAAACTAATTGAGGTAATTCAAGATACAATATAATGGTTTTAGGTTGGCTGATGACAAAGGAGTCATCAGCTTCATAAACTATATATTAAATTACTAGAAGGAAAAAGTAGTTTTCTGTTAGATCTGGCACAATATCCTCATATCATCCTTCAAGTACAGCTGTTTAATTTCAGTCCCTAAACTTTCCTAAAATTTTACCTAGCTAGTATTCTTCCAGAAAAATTTCCATACAAAAACAATTTCTAATCATAATTTCTAATCCTTTAAAAGAATATATGTATATATTATTAAAAAGGCATGCCATATTTGACATACATTCACCTCCACAAAATTGTCTGCAACACAGTGCTAAATAATTCTACCAGTATGAGTTTTTTGAAGAGGGTGTTTGTTTTCTGACACTTGGTTTCTGTGACAGACACTTGGTTTCTGAGTGTTGTGGGTTAATCCCAGCAGACACCCAGCCGCTTGTTCATTCCTCTCAGAGGGATGGGGGGAGAGAATCATAAGGGTAAAAGTCAGAAAATGTGTGCACTGAGCTGTCATCAGTTCAGTAGGTAAAGCAAAAGCTGCATGGACAAGAAAAGCAAACCAAGGAATTTATTGCCCACCTCCCACAGGCAGGCAGGTGTTCAGCCATTCCCAGGAGAGCAGGGCTCCATCATGTGCGACAGTGACTTGGGAAGACAAAACGCCATCACTCTGTCATGTCCCTGTGTCCCACCTCACCTTCCTCCTCCTTCCCCTGGCTTTACATGCTGAGCACAACGCCATATGGTGTGGGATATCCCTGGGGTCAGTTGGGGTCAGCTGTCCTGGCTGTGTCCCCTCCCAGCTCCTCGTGCACCCCCAGCCCACTCGCTGGTGGATCAGGGTGAGCAGCAGAAAACACTTTGGCCATGTTAAGCGCTGCTCAGCAACTAAAAGTCCCGACGTTGTCATCACTCTTTTGGTCACAAATCTAAAACACAACCCCATATCAGCTGCTGTGAAGAATGCGAACTCTGTCCCAGCCAACACCACTGACCAAGAATACAGCACTTCAGAAAGCAAATTCCCAAAGTTGCTCTGTTTATTTTTAGACACGTAAATTGAACTAGTGTCATCATTGTTGTTATTACATGTTCAGTGGTTTGCATTGCTCTGAGTTGAGGAACTGAAACTTTTTTTTGTAAACCAGGCCTGGAAATTTGAATTTGAGTTTCTGAGTATCTACTTTCCTGTATGCTCTGACAAAGTTATTTTCTGTGCCAGGATCTGCATAAATTCAGTTTAAATAGATTTAAGTACTATAACAACTCTAATTGTGATATTGTTCTGTTTTAAAGCTGGTACTTGTTTGTAGGTAAACTACAAAATTAGCAGTGTTGTTGAAATTATATGTATGGAATAGGATACTTTTTTGCTCCAAAATCCATATTTGTCTGTTTTGTCTTCCTCATCATCCAGCTTTCTCATGAAGGTCCCAGAGGGGATTGTGTAAGTATCACACAATCACTGTCACAGAGTGATCTTAAAGATCTACAGTCTAAGGTTATTACTGCTGATTTTCTTTGGAAATGTGCTTCATATCACACTTTCCTATCATATCTGCCTTGGTCCACATCTAATGGTACCAGTTTTCCCCCTCTTACCCTCCCTAATAATCTACAAGAATCTTGTATAATTGTTCCAAATGTACTGCTGTATTTCAATTAAATTCGTTTCTGGGGTTAACATAAACAGATGACTGTCATTAAAAAATAAAAAAAAAAAGGTTAGTGCTGACTCACACCAGTGGGAGTTTCATGCAGAGGTGGTAATTCAGTATGTAACAGAACCCAGCTTCCCCAAAATCAGCCTGCTTCAATTTCCAGAGCTGAAAGCTTAGGGTTTGATTAATTATTTTGGAGTTTTTTCATTCAGTTAAAGGGCTGGTTTTATTAATGCATTCTTCAGACCGAGACATAAAACATTATCGCTCTCTCGATCGCTGTAGTAAGTGTTGAGATCTGAGGGGACCAGCTGTAGCAGCTGTGTTCCCCCTTGGATCTGGAAGCTAAAAAACTTTCATCTCTGTTGCTGTCTCAGCTGCTGGTCTCGGGCTGTGGCCTTCCCATAACTCAAACCAATTTCAAAGCAGTGTAAGTAACCTCATTGGAATGCCTTTGGAAAACCGCAGGAAGGTTGGGCTTTTTTATATTATTATTATTAGTAGTAGTAGTATTATTTAAATAGTGCCTGTCCATTTTACATGAATGTTTCCATTTTAAGGTAATCTGTGCATGGGGTCTCTTGTGAACTGAGGGACCCATCCTACAGCTGAATTAGGAATCTTGTTGCTATTTTTTAAGGGAGGAAGAAAAAGGCAGTGACTCCAGCAGGGCAGATGGCATGTAAAGACTCAGCTTAAGAGTTTTGTTTAAATCTTTTTGATAGTTGCATATAAGGGTGTGACCTTTGAATGAGGTTGCACACAGAATTGTATTTCAGACACGATTTTACTATAAAGAGAAGAAAACCTTCCTGAAAGACGTACAAACACTTGTAAGTTACACTGACAGGATGGGCAGAAATGCATTAAACAAAGCAAAGCAGTGGGAGGGGAGCTTTTGAGACCTCATGGTAAGACCATGCGCTTGACTCACTTCTTGATGTTTCTGACCCCAGAGAGAACCTCAGACTTTGTAACCTTTCTTGAGTGACTCCACTGAAGTGTAAAATAGCAATAGTGCCGGACTTTCCAGGAAGGCACAAATTCCTGCAGCTGACCTTCATCAAAACAGAGAAAAGCATCCGTCTTTTCTTCTGAATCCTAAATCTGTGATTGCCAAGCTGATGAAATACAGGAGAAAGCTTCTCCCTCCCCTGCAGTGTAGTGACAAAGTGGCTTACAGGCTTGCTAATGGGAATCTGTCAATGGGGAAGTGGCTGAGTGGTAACTAATCAGAATGCTAAGTCAGTAGCAAAAATTTGTGGGAATTAATAAAACTTTACTAGTTAAAAAAAAAAAAAAACAGATCAGACAAGGCACTGCCTATCTGAATAGATTTGCAAAGTAAACACTGGAAACCCCAGTTACAGAATTCGTACTGACAGAAGAACCAGTGATGACTCTCTGAGTATTATATAATTAAATGTTTTATGGTTTAATTTTACCTAATTACTTGCAGCAATTTAGCTCAAGATAAGATGAGTCTGTTTGAAAAGACCTGTGTAAATTAGCTCTATCTTTTCAGTGTAGACAATGAACATGTTTCTGTCTCACAAAGGACAGTGGGAACTAGTCTGGATTCATTGAGACACTTCTATTTTCAAAATAAATTGTCTTCTAGCCTAGCCCTGAACTTTCCTCTGTTTGGCTCAGAGCACTTTTTTGTGATGGGATGATCAGGGAGGCAGTGCCATAGAAAACAAAAGCTGGGTACCAGGAGAGTTTGCAGTGTAAAGACCCCACATCCTCCATACAGGTTTTGCTGGTATTGCTCCAGTGCTTGCTTCTGCTGGTGTAATTGCAGCTGCATCCCGTTGCTAGTGGCATCTTTCAGATGCAAAAAATTTCTCAAAACAGATAGCAAAAGCATGCTTGAGTGACAGACTGTCACTGCCGACTTTCACTTTCTGTCTATTGACCCAATTAGTAGTCTCATGGTGAATTCCAAATTAAGTGGTATTTTACAGCACTAGCACAGCGCTAGTAATCGCTCTCTTAGGCCAGCAGGGAAAGGCATCATCCTCTTAATTTGTGGTGTCAGGGGAACTTTTCGAGTTTATGGATGATGATTTCTGTGTCTCTCACATTTATGATTGGTAACAGAATGATTTATGGTTTATCATATCATCTTTCTGTTCAGTAAAGGACCAATACAGGAGAAGTATATTTTGGGAATGTAGACAAATAGATGGATTTAAGCAGGAGGTTTCATTACTATTCTTTGAACCTTCTAAATGATTTGACCTTTATCCATAAAGTGATCGCTGTGGTCAACAAAGGCTAGTATTGATTTACAGCACAGCTAACCTGTCAATTCTAAGCTCAGCCTTTGACCTTTTGTTTTGTTGCTGGAAAAATTATGGTACGTGCCTGAGTCATGGTGTTTAATAGGTTTTTTTCTATATGCAAAAGGCCAAAAGGCTCATTCTGAATAAATCAACCAGTTTAATAATCTAGGTGGCAGGAGAAAGCAAATTGTCCATAATTAAGAAGTCCAGAAAACCTGAGTGCCAAAAGTATATATCTGAATTAAACAATGAGCTTTTTCTGGAGACAGTAAATGTGCCTCTTTCACAATGGGTAGCTTCCTTCTCTTATCACATGCTTTTTTGTTCCTTCGTGCTTGTCTTTTAACTCACATCTGTTCCAAGTGGGGGAAAAAAAATGTAGACAAGATCCTGATAGCTGCATTTTTCATGTTTTAAGCTTCCCCCCTTTTTTAATCTTGCTCACAAACAGAACACCACTGAGAGGGTCTGTTTCCTTCCCATTTCTTCTTCACAGATAAAGTAATGTTTACCCTCTTCTCTAGAGCAAGGTACACCACTTCACAGCAGCTTTAACCTCAAACACATGAAAGATGCCTTTTTTTTTTTTTCCCCCCCAGGATGTCAGCTCGGGGAGATAGTGTTTACATTGTTCAGTAATAAGGCTTCTATAAGTTAAATGTGCTGACTGACCATTTAATTGTGCAGATGGCTTCTTTGCTTTGCTTTGCTTTGTCTGTATTTGGTTTGTTTGAAATTGTTTGTAAAAGGCTGTTAATGGAACTAATGGCAATGAATTACAGTCCTTGCCCTCCTCTCCCTGTTCTCCCCCCTCCCCAAAACAGAAAGAAGAAAAAAAAAAGAAAAAGAGTAGTTTTGTACATTGAACACCAGTTGTTTATTTATGAAAAGGAGGTTACAGTATTATAATTGGAGTTGTATGGAAAGGTAACATTATGCATTTAATAATCATCACAGTCTCAAGGCTTAGTATCTTTTAGCTTATGATTTTATTCTACGCTCCACATTTAGGAATGAAAAATACTTTCATTAAAATGTGGATAAAATTTCTGTCATTGCTATACATCATTTAGAGCAAAATTTAACTTTCTTGTTTTGGTGGGAAAACTCTTAATTGGGTTTTAGAGAAGACAAAAGCCTTAACTGGTAGAGATCTGAACTAGATCGTCATTTCTCCTTCTGAAACAACTATCCCATGTTCCTACCAGGCACCAGTCAGAGTTTACACATGCTTCAATAGAAGTAAAAGGATTGACTAGGAGGAAAAGCTCAGCAAGTTCACTTTATTTCACTGGATTGGTTTTTTGCATAGTTTGCATGAAAAAACAATGCTGTCTTGTTCCCTTTAAGCTGTATGGCAAACTTGTTTTATACCATATGTAACTGCTAGTACCTTCAGGAATATTCTTGTTATTAAAACATTACTCTGTCATTAATGCAGTGTTCTGAAATTCAGGCAACACCCTCACCCCACCTCAGATTGCCCATTCATAGAGGCAGTCTGTGGGTGAATCCTTGCTGCTTCATTTTTATCTAGGACTCAGTCTAGTACTGTATGATAAGGGATTACATACGCTTGCAGGAACACACAGCTGTATCAAAGAGTTTGTCAATACTAACCTTCTTTTAATGATCATTCATTTTGAATTCCAAATTCAAATTGATGCTTGGATCTTGTTTCCATGGCTACAGTTGCAGTTCTCTGAGATTGGTAATATTTGATGCCTATTTATGTCAGCAGTTCATGTACTAGAAATATGTAGATAGGTGTAAATTAATATCAGTTTAGATTCTCCTTTATGCAAAGACTGGAACAGAATATCATGACAAGCCAATATATAACTAGCAGGCATGATGCTAACAAGACAATGTGAGGATGTGAGGATATGTAGCTTTGTGCAGTATTAATATACTGAAAGGAGTCATATCTAGCCTTGGCTGATTTGGTTAGGCAGGCAAACTCCCTCATTCTACTTACCCCAGGGAAAACAGATGCCAATGCAGAGGAAGAGCTTTAATAATAGCAGTAGATTTGCCATCTGTCACCTTGCTGGACAAATAATCAAGGATTAAAGATTTAACGCCTGAGAGGGATTTTTTTTTTTTTTTTTTTTAAATTTCTGTTCTGGATTTTGTATGTAAATCCTTATGAACACTATAGTGGAGTTTATTGTATTTACGTTTTCCTATGGAGACCACCTTTCAACAATGTTCTCCTGAAATCCCACCTTCTGTAAGCAGCTTTGGAACATGCGTAGTTATCACAGGATGCATCATGGAAAAGATCGTTTGATTCCTTTGCAACTGGATTTGTCCCTCTTCGTTACTTCTCTGGAAGGAAAAGAAGAAAGCAATCGAGTGTTCATTACTATGTGTTGCTATGGAACAGAGATCTGAAAGCATTATTTCAAGGAGTCTGTGACTCACTGGAATTAAGTGCAAAGGTACACTTAAAAATAAACCCCAAACACCTCTTCCTGCTCTAGTTTTGTATCACCTCTTTGTGTGATAAATTTTAGATGTTCTAACTTGCTGAAAGGTTAGACAATGCATTTTGAATGTGTGTATTAAAGATGGTTCTTGGTTTTGGGAGGGGCACTTGCCCTGCTATCATTTATTAACACTGCAATGAACATTTTCTGTAGTTTAGTCAGTTGCTAAATGAAGAAAGAAAACAGAAGAAACTTTACACAGTGTGTGCTGTGTATGAGACCATGCACAGTGCAGGTAGGTCTGTGATGTGGGATGGTAAATTGGTAAAGAAAAAAACAACCAGAAAGAATATGAGATAATAATGGGAGAATGAAATGGTACAAGATGACAGCCCATCAGCAGCCTAACAGTTTTTTAGTTCTGTGTAAGTATTGCAACAGGAGAGCTTCAATAAAACCCATTTGTGACTTTGAGACTATTGTGGGAAGCATTACTGTTACAGGGATGCTATTTAGAAATCACAGAGTTACTTTCTGCGGGGAAAACAATGAAGTAAAGAAACTATTGGTTAAACAGGAAGGGGTAAGATGTTAAGGGGTCTCCAAAGATAAGGTTATCCTGGAGAATAGCACTAGAGCTGTTGTCATAATAAAACTGCAAAAGGGGTCTGCATGTGTGCCCTTCAGTTGTGTGACCAGACTCAAGATGGGATAAAGAGGTAGAGTCTTTCTAAATTATCTGACTTCAGTTGTGAAACAGGTTGTGGGACAGGTTCCAGTCTCAAAGAATAATGAGGTTGAAACTGTTGTTCATATCTTCAGTCTCAGTTAAGAAGTAGTTTGCTTTCCTGTGCCAGAGACTGATGATATGCCATTGACATACGATGATATGCTATCTGAGAGTGTTTAACTGAATTAGTGTAAAAACCACAGAATCAATTTTCCTATCATGGTTTGTGTCCTTGTAACATGAAAACCTCCAAGTCAACTGTATAACTTTTTCACTTTGTTTTAGAGACACTTGGCATGGAGGAAACGTCACAGAAGTGTAAGGAAGGTGTGTGTGTAGAACAGGAACAGTGTCTCTCTAACTGCAAGAAAACAGATTGCTTTGCGATGCTGACAATTTTGACTTTATGCTTTTCCCAAGGGAGGCAGCACTGGGAGTTCTTTGCAATTCCATCAGGGGGCCTGGGAAGAAGACAGTTTCTTGTGTTGCCTTCAGCCTTCTCATAAGCCTGACTCTTCAGTCCATGACTGTTCCCTCTGGTCACCTGTGTAGTCAGCCAGGATCTTAGACTATTCCCTCATGCACAGTTGATCAAATGCATTTTATTTTCTGAGTTTTTTAATCACCTCTTTGGCTCCGTAATATTAGAATATCTTCAGAGAAAGTCACTGAACTCTAAACAGGATGGGACAAAATCCATACTTCCTGCAAATCTAGTTGGTAGCCTCCAGTCTAATGTTTAGGCTGAAAATGATTGCCACATAGAGAGTGAGGGTTTGCAAGCAAGGTGGGAAGGGACTGCACAAATGGTTTTGCTTTTCCAAACAGTGTGAAATACAAACTATCTGATAGAGTCCTGATCACGTTACCTAGTCAGTTCTGTGACATTTCAGTGCTTCAGCAGTTCTGTCTCTTCAGGTTTTTTGTGGTACAAAACTGTTCCAAAGAAATGGAGGTATTTTGGAATAGCTGAAGCTAATGGATTTATTATTACACTGTAGAAGTGAAAATTAACAGTGCACATGCAATGTTCACTTCTCCTTCTGCACTGTGAAATTTATTCCCCTAGAAGTTGATATCCTCACAAAGGATACCCTCACAAAGGATACCCTCTTGCTCTTATGATAAACAGATCCTTTCTTTGCTTTCAATTTTTTATTTACAAAGGGATTCACAACTTCTTAAGGTTGATGGCAAATGATGTGAACTAATATTTTCAGTTGTACAGTTGAATCATGGGATGAATACATTACAATTACACAAATTAATTTGACTCAGATGAAGATAGTACAAAAACTAGCTATTGTACCTGTGTTGGCCTCCTTTGATTTTATCAAATAGCTTTGAGAATATTTAGTTCACAAGGGTGTAGCTGATTGTGAATTAGTCAGGATATTACTACTTCTCTTAGAAAGAGCCAGGATTCTATTTAATGTGTCTTTGAAAACTGGGATTACAGGCCTCAGCTGAGATGTTCATTGAGGGGACAAGTGGAGTCCTCTGGAGCTAGTAGCCTCATTTAGCCTACAATTTTTTTATTTTTTTTTAATTACTGGGCTTTAAATTTACTGTGTGTGGAAGAATTAAGGAGTGGGATTTTCAAAAGACTGCAGTGGCCTCATCTGTACTCAGTGAAGTTAGTGATAAAATACTCAAAGCTGGATTTTATAGGCTTAAGCCGATTTACACCATCTGTGAATCTGGCCCCCATTAACTTCAGTTGGTAGCAGATTTAACCAACATTGAAAGCTTTTGAAAACCCCATCCTAATTTGGTAGTAAATACTCTCACTGTATAAAGGGTAGATGTCAAAGAGGAGTTAAAAATAACAAAGCGTAAGGCTAGATTCCTCCTGACCTTTGTAATTATACCTATTTTTCTGTCTTAGAATTCTAATATATCATGTGCATGATGACCTGTAGATTTTCCTACTAGTGTCATTTTACTATATCAAATCACAAGTTTCCAAACAGGATTTGTATGTGTAGCCTGACACACAAAGAATAGATATTTGGGTGTTGTGGTGTATGTTGGTACAGCAGAATTTCTCTCCAACAGAACAAGTGTAATGTTTGGTTGCTTTGTTTTTATTTCAGCAGTAGGTAGTATCATGGAACCACATAAAGCTATCTTGCTTTCTTTGCCTGTACATATGTCTGCATATTTCTGTGTGTGTATGTGTATACATTTTTATATATCTGTTAGACGTAGCTCAGCTGTTTTCAGCCATTAGCCATGTCTCTTTATCACTCTAAAAAATCTGAATAAGAGAATGCAGAGTATAGCAATGATCAGGGGTATGGCATAAGAAATTCTGTGAAAGTAATTTTGCTTTCTGGAATTATCCTAATTTATTCACCTGAGAACAAAGGTAAAAGGCCAGATGCCTAATTTCCTTATACTACTGTAGAAATATTTGCTAAATTGATAAGTAGTCAAGTAATGTAGTTACTGCCTATTTCACCCTTTGTACTCAAATATTTTGTATTTGGGGTGGTGTAAAGTACATATTTTGGGTTACTTTTTAACTTGCGAATATTCCATATGAGATTCAGCAGGGAGCGTTTCCCATGTGTTTGGAGCTGACCACTGCCACTAGCAACATTTTCTGTTCAAGACAGACATGGAGCAAAAAGGGCATTTAATTTTCTCTATCCAGGATTAGAATTTATCTTGAGATATTTAGCACTGACCAGAGCATTTAAAAAGCTATCACCAACAGGTTTGTGAAAAATACCGTGGTCACTGTTGTGTTGTCACTTGGATCCAAGTTACTTGCTCCACAGAGAAGAAAGTGTCGTGCTACAAACAGCCTTCTGAAAGCACATGGCGTAAACAAACCCTCCATCAACACTTCAATTCTCAAAGTGGTAATTGAGGTTTTAGCAACAAGACTCTGCTTGACTGTAACCAGAGTCAAAGAACTAAAACTAGTTTCAGCTCCTTTGAATACTTACTCCTTAAGGGACTTGGAAAATGAGCTCTGTGCTTGCTCAAATGAGTGACATATATATTTTTGCACCTCGAGCAAACGTGCTTCTTTTGGCTACTTACTGTATTCTTCTTTAATCTTGATTTATTTTTTTTCCAGTGAAAGCGTATCAACCATGGTAAAATTGAAACTTTTTGAGCCAGGCTTTTTTCAGATGGTACACCACTAAGATATAAAATAGTTTTACTGCTATAGTCTAACATCATGATATTTTTTGATAATAAAAATTTCCAAGTCATGGCTATGATAGAGTTACTGCATATTTAAAAGTAATTTATAAGTTAACTGTCATATAGCATGAGATCCTGATACAATTTTTCATCTGTTTTCTCATGGAGATGGTAGAAAGATTCTTGTGGGCACAGTACTGCGGCGATGAGACACACTCTTGCTTTCCAGACCTGAAGTGGCATCCCTGGTGTTTTATGCTGTGGGTTTGACAGGACTGTTTGATTCAGGGACAGTTTATGGGTATCTCCTACACAGTCTTTTGGAAAGACAGAGCCTGAAATGCTAAATACCAAATAGTAGTTTTACTCAAATTTGATATTTCATTATCTTACCGTTCATTTATGGTAAAATGTAACCATCTCTATGAGTTCTGTTGCTTTGCATTTTGAATGTAAGCAAGGTTTCAGTCCAAAGACTTCTGTTAACAGGCTTTGGAATGGATCTCACATTGAACTTTGTAGCAGAAGATGCCCTTTTGAGGCTCACTTGTTAATTGATGCTGTATATGTCAAACTGATAAGTCTAAACATTCTTCTTTAGGAAAAAACCCCACAACACAACAAAACTCAGCAATTGACTGTCCTGATATATTGCATTTAATGAAGAGAATTGGAAGACTGGGCTAGGTAGATGTGGACTGTAGTAGGTGTACTTGCATCAAAAAGGATACAAATTTTCCATGTCCAATCCTTGTCTAATTTTGTGTGCTCATTGAAACTTGGTATCATTTACATCACATGAATAACACAAAGCAGTTAGTCCATTAAACCCAAAATGCTTTTACTATTTTATTGGTTTGTTGTTTTAAAGATGTCAGTAATATCTTATGTTTATTTAATTTTACCTTGCTTTTGCTGTGGACTCTCTCTGAATGGAGCTGAGGTTCTTACAGCAGCAGAGAAAGGGGTTGGAAAGAGAAGGGGGTCAGAGTTATTTTCTGCCTCTCTATGGTGGCTGGAGACAAAAATCATGGGAAGGTTTCCTGATATTAGAGTCGTACTCTGGAGTGCTCTGCCCTTGTCTCTGGAGTTCTTCTGTCCTGTTGAAATCCCAAATCTACAGGCAATCAGTGCAAAAATATGGTTCAAAGGGGAAAACCAAATTCTGATGGTTGCTTCCTGATTCTTTTTCAACATATGGAGAGGTGCACATGTAACCCCACTTAAATTCTGTGTGTTCTGTGATGCTCACGTAAGCCATGGCGCTCTTGTTATTAATGTATGTGTGTGCTCACTGGTGAGCCAACTCCTGCCTAAAAGCTTGGATTGCACCTTTCTTGCTGGAAACACTGATTTAGACTCTTTTGGCTCGAGCTGCTCATTTGCACAGAACTTGTAGGAGTGTAATTATCTCAGAGGCCATAGCTGATGTAAAATGTGGTTGAAAGTGACTGTATTCCACAAAGTTATTAGAATGAGACAGGTAAGCAGACAGGTAGGCAATCTATCCATATAAACCTTGCTGCTTTGGGAAAGCTGCTTCTGTTTAAAAGCATCACTCACACAACACCGAGTCTTTGAAATCTCATTATGTCCTGCAGGTATAATAGGTAGGAACTGTGTAGGAACTTGTTCTTACAGACAGCATCCTGTAGGGTGGAAGTATCCCCTGCAGCAATAGCAATATTTTAAGTCTTCATTATTGAAAGTTCTGCCTTGTATACGTTTTTGTAGTGCCTTTACCATTGAAATGTCTTTGAGTTATGCATAAGGCAAAATGACAAAGAGCATTCTCCTTTAGCCCTCTTACTGAAAGGATGGTGTATCAAGCGTCATATTTGACTTGGTTAATCTTATTGATTGCTTTTTATCATGTATTGCCAATAAAGAAGAAAATGCCCAGTGAAAACACGTTGTGTTTGGATACAAAGGAACCTCATGTGAAAAGCCCTTTGAATCCCAGTAGGGCACTATGTTTGGCAAAAGTCAGTTTCTTCAGGTAGCCTTGACTGTACCATTCACATCAATATTGTTCATTTAGGCATATTTGTGCAGTCCCGTGTTTTCCCATCATCATACTACTGGTATTTTGGGATATTTTAATCACTGACATGCACATACAAATGTGAAATGGAAAGATTTACTTACTGTGATAATGACTACTAATATGAAGAAAGTATTTGGAATTCTCATCGCTGTCAGTCTGCTGCATTACGTATCTCTCTCCAAAACTTGTTAAACCTTTCAATATAGTGATTTTGCAAACTATTGTGAAATGTCTGAAATTAGCATTTAACATCTGTTTACTTGCTGACATACATTCAGGTTAATCCAGAATAAATTTAAAAAAAAATTAGTAAAAATAAAAAAAAAAATCAGTTTTTCTGTCTCCAGATACTATCTTGACAGATGAAACCAAGTTTACTTGGAGTCATTGCAAAGAATTGTGGGATGCAATTCATGGATTTGGGACTGCCTCTATCAACAACTTGTTTATGAAAAAAATACGGTTTTAGATAACATTTTTTTTCAGTTTGTGATTCAAAGTAAAGATATGATGACTAGTTAAAGAAAATATCACAGAACTTGCATTTTCTGCATTGCACAATTCCAGTGCTTAATTCATTCCATGGCAGCATTTTTGGATCATTCTTCTAATCCATACCTCCAAAAAGAACAAGCCTCAAGGGATCATCCTGTTGTCATCCTGACAGAAAGTTTGAACTTGAAGAATTAAAACTAAGCAAATCAAAAGCAGAGGTTTTGACACTTGAGGCTATCATCCAGCATACTTTTGGCTGTATAATAATTTTGCTTTTCATATGAGTCTGACTTGCCTGCAAATAAGACTAGGCCTGTTCTGTAATAGGACACAGGAGGCGTAAGATAACCTTTCTTAACCATTCCCGTCGGGTCTGCTCACAAATCTCACAAGAGATGTCTGTGTTCAAGTAAAGCTTGCAGTGTTCAACAAAATGAAACATTTCTGATACATTACCAAGTTACAGGAATGGAATTTTTACATAAACAAGGACTGTTATCATGTCTCCCTTTCAGTCTTATCCATTCTTTAGAACACTGTTGCTCCTTTTCCTCTGGTGATACATCTGGTCTTTCAGGTTATCCTTTTCTGGTCCCCTTTTAGCTCTGTAGCTGACATCTTTTCTGAAGGGTGAAGACAAAGCTCTATCTCCAGCTAGAGCCATGCCAGACTAATTGATTAAAGTGTTCAGGGAGTTTCAGAAGACAACCAGAGTTTTTAAATTAATGATAAAGTTGGATTAAATACGGATATGTTTAATGAATTCTTTAGTTTAGAGAACAGTGTGGGAGAGACATGAAAGGGATTGTTGTTTTTATAAAGCTGATGGAAATTTCCTGTTCGTGTTGATCTTCTTTCTGCTATTCTTTTATGAAATATTACTCTTCAAATATTTTTTGTTGATTACTATGTTCCTAAGTACATATGAGCATAACCAAATAATATGAATAATATCATAGCTGGTAAATATTGCCACCTGCTCAAGTCAGAATTTGTGGAGAATTTATGATTAGTGGGCCACGTACACCTGGGCCCATGAGCACCTATTTTGTTCCTAAACCTATAGAAACACAATCAAATGATTTCTTCTTATTCTCAGGTTGATGCAAGTTTTAAGACCAGAAGAATAGTTGAAGTGAGACGGAATTTTCGGCGAGCTGGGTGTGCTCAGCAAAATGTGTCATTTAAGTAAGGTGGCACCTAACTTTGGCTAAGCACGTCCCATTGTCTCCTGTTGCTTTCTTTTTTTTTTTTTCAAAATAGCAGTATAACCCAATACCTTTTGTCTCCTAATTAATCAGTCTATTTCTATTGCACCTGAATTCCTAATGAATACTTAAGTGTTCATAGCAGGGAATATCTTTAACACAATTTTAAGATTTATCACTGCACTGGTCCAGAATGTTTAATTTGACTGTCTGGGTAAATTGAAATACTGGAGATTAATACAACATTAAAAATACAATGAAATGTGCATTTCCCAGTCGGTTAAATACAGGCAACTTGGAATTCTTAAGTTGGTACAATTAATCAGTTAGACATACTGCCTCTGTAATACTCAGGTTATATAATTTCCCAGTAGGATTTTTATGTAAAAAAATTATTGCTTTATAATTTAACACTAAATGCTCCCTGTAGAAAAATTAGAGTGCTGTCTTGTAATGTAAACAATGTAGATTACTGGTGTGTAGGCTTAGTTCAGTCGTCTTTGTATTTCTGCCATATTCATAAAATTGATTGTGAAGCATATGACACTGAATCACTTCTTTTAAAGTCAGTGGACAAAATTTTCCAAACTAATTTTTTTTTTCCTCAGGGAACTTTTAGTTCTGTTCACTGGAACCTGCCTACACAAAGCCATTGCTGGAGATTTAATAAACTTTCTTCTTGATTTCCTCAGAGAGGCAAAATGCTGAAAATGTTTTCCTAGCTACCAAATTAAAATGAGAGAGGCGTATTTCCATTATCTGATTGTAGTTAAAAATAAGGGTTAAGTAGCCTTTCATAAATAAAAATTTACACAACTTGTTTAGCTGTTTTGTATTTGGCTATAGTAACAAAACCTGTAACCCAAACTTCTGACATTCTCATTGTTGATTTTATTGTATCCTTTTCCACTCCCATTAATCTGGTCATATACACAATTTAGTAAATAGTCTACCTAGACACACTGTAAATAGAACTGCAAAGCGGATGAATGACCTCCTTTTTAATCCTCATTACAATTTAATTTCTTTTATAGGAGATGATTTCTGACCTTGATTTTTTTTTTTTAATTTTTTTTACCACATTTAAATTTCCTGACCTGGGAAACATTTAAAACATATATTTTGCTTTATTAATTTATCATAGTGACAAGAAAAAGATCTGTGTACCTTGAACCGTTGGGTCAGTATAAATCTATGTTCCTGGAAATGAAATACTGTAATTAGAATTCCTTGGAGGCAATGTTTTCTTTTTAAGTTGATGTTACAACTTCAAAGACTTCGTGACTTCAGCTGATAGCAGAGCAACTCCCTAAGGCGATCTCAGTTAGACAGCTCAGGGATGGCCATTCAGTAGTAGATAAGGGAGTCTGTGAAGTTAATGAGTAATTCTGCCATTTAAAAATGAATTGCGTTTTTAGTCATCGATGAAAATTACAGTTCTGACATCTTAGTTATAAGTTGAGTAGGAATAGGGAAATGGTGCTGGTGACATAAGAATGATCAGAGGTGATAACGTCATAGCACTGGCAAGTAAACATTTTAAAATAAGGTGCTTTTCCTTCCAAAGGCTCAGAGGAGAGAAACTTGTTAGATCATCCCATCACCAATGCAATTACTTCCCAAAGAGTAATTAAATTAATGTTTAAGTTACTTAAACATTGATGCATCTTTCACAAAACTGGAGCAGCTTTCCACAAACAAATTGCACGTTATTTGGTAGTTTCTTTCCCTGCCACCCATCCCCCGCTTTTTTTCCCCACTTGCTTTTGTTTGCTTTGGTTTGTTTGATTCTCTTGCTTTTATGTAAATGAGCCCATTAGAGGAATGACCATATTCCAACATACTGCTTTTGAGCAGCAGAAAAGTAAGTGTGTCAGCAAGAGTGAGGTGCTGTGCATGGCCTGCAGCCCTGACATGGGTCCAAATTTGTGTGTGGTAGGGGCTGCCACTGCTGAGGACAGTGCTGGCATGTAAGTTGTTGTAAGCTGCCACTTTTACTGGTGGCATCTCCACATAGACTGGGCCAGGGCTCAGGACCTGTACAGCCCTAAATCTTGTTCTCTCTTTTGTTCAGGCAGCAGATTCTTTTTTTTCTGTGCTCCAGTGTATATTTCAAAACTTGATACAAAAAGAATCAGAGGCCGGAAATGGGAAGCAACAAGAGAAAAACATGCTGGGTGGATAGGATGGAAAGGAGGCTTTGGGGCAGAGATGAGCACCTGTTAGTGCTGCAGAGGCTGGCAAGCAGCATGGGAGTTCAACCTGGGAGAACAGGTTATCCTGAGCTGTTTGCTTCTGGAGAGCTGTTTGCACAGGCAAGGTCTCCTCTGGAGGAGCCTGCCTTTCCCTGCAAGACCAGTGTTGCTTATCCTGGCTCCACATCCTTCTGACAACTGAATAGGGATGAGGTGCCCACAGCTGCCAGCCTGGTGCCAGCCCACTAATAACAGGAACTGGAGTGGAGGGGGAGGGAAGGGTGTTGTAACCTCTGGACCTCGGGACAGCCCTGTACACAGCACATAGTGCTGAGTTAGCCCAGCCCAGCTCGTTTCTGGCCTCGCAGCATCTGGGGGCTCCATGGACAGTGTCTAATAATGAGAGTCCTGAGCTGCAGTTTAGAGCTCAGAGTGTCTGCTGGTGTAAATAAGGCCACTCTACTTGTGCAGAGCAAATGTGCTCTTTTCTACCCAGAGTTTTCATGGTAGTTCCATTTCACGTTGTCTTAGCAAAGGAAAAAGCCAGTTTGTCTGCATACTTCTGCATAACCATTCCTTTAAGCCTTTATATAAATTTTATTGGTGCCCTTAAATTCTCATCAGGTTGTTGAGATACTTTTGAGTTGTGTGGAATGTTCTCTCTGTATCACACTCAGCACTGTATACAAACAGGTTATAATCTTTGTATCGCATCACAGAAAGTGTTTTGTGTACATTTATTAGAAATCTAGTTTAATTATGTTAAATATGTTAAGTAACATATTCCTATCTTAAAAATACTGTAAATGAGTTTTCCTGATGAACTGGCATATTTTCTAGAGCACAGGTACTACGACTAGTACTACTACTACTACAGTCAGAACAGTGTTGTTATTCAAGAAAGGTAAATTACCCTGTTCATTTAGAAGAAGGGGACTAAAGTCAGTGTGCCAGCATCCTTGCTTTCCTTCTGACCCTTGAGAGCATGCATTGACTTCAAAATTCACAGAAATCAAATTAAGTGCTACTTAATTTTAGAGTGCCTTTCATCTCAGTACAAATGTAGAGCAGAAATGGATCTCCTGAATAACAGAGGCCTTAGAATTTCACTCAGTAATTTCAACTTCCAGCCTACAATTTGTGGTTGAGCTAAGGCATATCTTTAAGTCAGGCATCCAGTATTAATTAAAAGATTTAAAACGAGGGAGAATCTACTACATTCCTTGATTGTGGAGTGTTCTCTATTTTCCGGACTCAGTTTGTCCAACTGCAGCTTTCAACAACTGAACTTTATCTTTCTGTTTGCCAGATCATACTTCTCTCTTTTTTTTTTTTTTTTTAAACTAGAAATATTAATCTTTTTCAGTGCTTAAATAGACAATAGTGATTTAGGTTTGACATGCTACAAACATAATTAGGATGATGTTTTAAAAATACAGAAAGTGCAGTACTTAACTGTATTTCTTTAAATTGTTAATAACTTGTGCAAATTTAATGTATTTCCTTTTATTTTCCATACATCATAAATATATGTAAAAGAATCTAAATACGTGTTTCCTATATATATGTTCACTAGGAAAAAACCCTATCGAGTGCAAGCTCGATTTCACATTTTTAAATAATATGATTCATCTTAGAACAAAAAAAGCTTTTATTTTACAGACCGTGTTGTGTGCTATTTCTTAATCTTACTTGTTCCTGAAATTTCATATGGTCTTACAAATCTGTTGTGACAATATTTCTTACTGAGTTTCAGGTAAAGGGCAGGCGATAGAAATGTAGGAAACACAGGTTAGTTCAACAGAAGGAATTAGATTTAGTATATAACAGCTTTGACATACAGCAAGACAGGAATCCTCCAAAATGCAATGCCTGCGCAAAATTTCATTACCCAATCACTTCAGGACATGAAAATTATTTTTTATCAAGTATTATGTTCCTTCCACCTATCTTAGAAGTACTGATCATATTTTTAAACTACTCTAGCCTTTTGTTTTAAAATCTGATGAAAGAGTGCAGAAATTTTCATGTGTGTTGCAGTTATTTTAGAAAGGAAAAAATATTTATTCTTTTAATTAAGATAAACTTGCAATAAAATCTGGTTAATGGCATTGCTCTAGGAAATACATCCACAGGCTGTCCTGGCAACAAGAGGTGGAGATGGAGAAATATGTCTCCTGACACAAATTTCTAAAAGTAGTCTTATTTTATTATTTTTAAAGAAACCAGCAAGTTTTAGCTTTGTTTGGTATGTTCATAGAAAAAGTGTTTTATTTTTTAAAATATACGATTAAACTCCCCTAGTATTTATTTGAAAATCTCCATTATCATTGCTCTGGCTGTATCTCTGAGGATTGCCATTTTAATGCTAATTCCAGAAGCAAATGGAGCCGGCTGACATGTGCAGTATCAAGGGAAGAAGGTCAGTGTAGCAGCTAGAGACACAGGAAACAGCAGGAGACTGCATTATTACTCATTACATATATTACACTAGACCTTAGGGATTCCTGCTATGACCAGGACATTGTTATGCTTGATACTGCACAAATGCAGCAGGAGCAGTCCATGGCTTGAGTGATCTCAAAATAGCAGCAAGGAAAATGTTTTATGTAAATTGTCCTTTTTTGTTTTAATTTTTTTTTTTTATTTTTTTTTTTTTTTTTTTTTTTTTTTTTTTTTTTTTTTTTTTTTTTTTACTTAATTTGCACACCTTGAACCAAAACAAACTGGCATATATTCAGAAAAATGCAAGGTCTTCTGCTGTCCCCTGTGCCTCTGGCTGTGACTCAGATATTTTAATTTGATGAGTGTCATTAGAGGAAGCATGGGACACTCAGTGGTTTATGAATTCCCCCTGATGGTACACATTTCTGCATGTACTCATGTAAGTGTACAGGCAGTAAAGAGCTTCTCAAACTCTATGGGATGCATCTGGCTGCATGCTCAGTCAAATGAAATTACTTAAAGTGGAAATTATTTTATATTGCATTGATTTTATTTTTTTTTAGCCACCTCCACCCCCCCAATTGTCATTAGCCACAATTGTTGTTTTCACCTGGGGATTCATCATAATTCAGATCTGTCTGCTGTGCACACAAGGTCTGGCTTGCATAATGTTTAAGACTGGGAAGGATCAATAAACCATTTAGTCTCATTGGGACCTTGCATGTCACATCTGTTAAATTTCACTCGGTTATCTGCATGCTAAGAATGGCAACTTTATATAAATAAAATTATTTTTTAGAGCAGCTGAAAACAGCAGAGAGTAGAACATTAGCAATTTTGGAGGTCTGTGCAAAATGATTAGTTTGCTAAGATGATCTCAGCAGGTGTGCCATCATGCATGCTGAAAAGGGACATGATTTGTTTGCTTCCTCCCTTCCTGTCAGTCAGACCTACGGAATGCATCCCATCTGGCTACATGTGGGGGGATCACCGTGACTCTCTATGGGCAAGCAGTTCACACAGACTGCTATGTAGGAACACTGATTCTTTGGTAGTGGGTAACCAATATGTACAATTTCAAGGCAATTAGGTATTTTCCTTTCATTCCTTCTTTCCACCTCCCAGAAACAGAAAAAGAATAATAAAATGTGAAAAATTTTATCAATCAGACCAGAATGCATATAATCATTTTTACATAGTGATCTAGACTTGCTGGGAATCAAGTGGGATTTTCCCTACAGTCCTAAGTTTAGCCTGGAAAAATAGATTCTCTTTGAAGACTGAGGATTGCCTCTTTGTCTTGAGTTTGGGGAGGCAAAACTGGTGGGTTGCCTTCTACCACTGTGTAAAGGTGTAGCCAGTTCTCACTTGTATTGCATATATTCTTTGTGTACAACCAGTGATTGTTGTATTGCTGCTGCTCTATTGTTTTGTTTTTTCCCTTCTTTTTTGGTCACTGTATTACATTAGGAACACATGTTATAGCAGTTGTCTGCAAGCTTTGCTGTATGGCATGTTTTTCTTGATGTGGTTCTGGAAGTGGTGTAGCTATTTATTGGCTTAGAAGTTGGTCAAAGCCTGCACTGCTGCTGAAGGGAACGGGCTGTTCTTACTTCAACCACAAGCAGACATTCCCATTTCTTCCCCTGCTTTGGCTCTTGTACTTCAGTTGTAGCGTGGTGGATCAAGTTTGCTCCTCTGACCAAGTCTACCGTGGAAAAAAATAAAACCACTCTTGTCTCCATTTGAATGGACAAGCTGATCCAAGTCACTTCCAAGTCCAAGAGCACTGCAGCTGCCTTCTGGCCAGAAGTGGAGAAATTTGTAACCCTTTTACAGTGGTGGTGTAATGTTAGATTAGTCTCACTTGCCTGTGACCAGATTGTCTCTCGGAGCAGCTCTATGCCAAGGTTAGTCAGGCTCTGGCCTGGGGCCAGGCTGCTGTGGCTCTGCTTCTTTCCCATCCAGCAGTAGTTTATTTGGCGGTTTGCAATCTATATTGTTCTAGTTGTGCTGTATGAAGACCTTCCAAACTTTAGTTTTTATTCTTCTATTGCACACGTTGTATTTCAGTCTCAAAGGTGTTATTTTCTATTTGTCAGTATAAAATGTATTTTGCTGAGTTGCAACTGTTTAATCTGGTAGATTATACTGTAGCAGTAGCCAAGTTGCTTTAACTCTTTAATTATTTATGCATTTACTAATCCCTCTGTCATCTGCATGCTTGTGATAGAGATTGTATGTTTAGATCATTGTTTCCAAAAACAACAACAAACCCTGCAAATCAAACTCACAACACAAAACAGTTGGAAATAGCAGTGTACTAAGAACATGTCCCTGGGGGCCTTAAAGCACTTCTGCTTACTCTTTGTGAGCCAAAAAGTCATAAAAGAGAAAATATATAATGCAAGTATTTCATAAAATAAAGTTCAGCTATTAAATTGGAAATGAAAATCTAGGCTATCAACACAACAGAGACCACTAACACCATCACAAAAATATAAGATTGGTTTCCTAGTTCTGCTTGTTGACATTATTGATATTTGTAGGCCCTAACTACTTACGGTTAGAACAATGAATTTACTTTACTTGTAGTTTCCACGGTTTGAGTATTTCACGTTTTGCTGTGTAATAGTATTTCCTTGGCTTTTCTTTTTCCTGTATTTTACTAGTTTTTACTAGTATATGTCTTCCAATATTTTGAGCTACTTTTAAATTACAGGTAGAAAGAAAAGTTAGAAATTAAGCTGGAAAATTTAAAAGTCTTTGTGCAGTAGCATGTCTAACATGACTTACATAGAATCACTACATTCCGTCTCAGTGGCCTCCTCCATCTTTTTCTTAAGGACAATAATTTATTGCTCAGAAAATCAAATCTTCTCTTGCATGTAATACATTCTACATTTTTTTCTGATTACCTCTAAATATCAAAATTAAAATTCAGTATCTCTAAATATGAATTAATTACTGCAAAGAAATGCTTACTTCCACTGTTGCTGAAATAGAGCAGTTTGGGCAAGTATACTAGCAAATGCTGCTTATTAGAGATAATTAAATATTGAGAGCAATTTCATTCCAAGCCACAGAAGAGTATAAGTTTGATCTTGAGCTGTACAGCATCAGGCAGAGTTGAAGTTGTTTCATTGTTTTGGTCATAAAATCTGAAAGAAACAGGTCTTCAAATAAACCCATTATAACTGAGAAGTTCTGTTGCTTCCATTCAGGTGATGCAGTTCCTAGAAAATTTAATTTAGCACCAGCAAATTCTTTAATAATTTCCAGCTGACTGACTTTATCAATGTAAATAGAAAATATGTTCCAATTTTGTCTGTTTCCTGCAAAATAATCTTATTGGCTTAAAGCCAAGTCAAAACACTCAGAATAGCTTTTTGGCACGTGTCAAGTTTGATAGAATGGCTCTGGGATTCCTGGTACCAGAAACATGAACAAGAGATGGTGGGAGGATATTTTGGGTTGCTAGCAGCAAAATCTAAGTGAAAGCAAGACAAGAGGGTGAGATAATTTGTGTAGACAAAGTCTAATACTTTAAAAAGGAATCAATAATCAGTGTATCTAGTAAAAGTGGTTTTGGCACAGCTGAGGTGAGTTACTTGCAGGCTTATAATATAGTAAGTCTTAGGCCATATTCTTAGCCTAAGCACACAGGGAGCTTTACTGATTTCAGTTAAGCTGTCCATATTTACATAAGGTGAAGTTATAGCTTTCTAGTTCAAGTTAAATAGGAGGTCATGGCCTCTGTCCATACCTATTAAGACAATATTCATTTTTGAGTCTCTTAGATCACACAGAGATCACAATGCACAAAGATGTATTGTCCATATATAAGATGCCAGACACAAAATGGGATCTGTTTAACAGATCTGCCTTAACTTGTCATGGTCTAATGTGCTAAAAACTGTGAATGAAATTGTACTTGGTTTGGGGTTAGTATGATCAACAGAACATGGAATTTTACCATGTGAAAAACTGTGTTCAGTCTTATCCCAAATAGAGTGCTTAATTCAGTCTTTAATTGACTAACAGATCACTTTTGGAGTCATCACTTCAAAATATAGTTTAGCTCCAGATTAGGATAGTGCAAAGTTTGCAGTAAGAGAAATTAAAATAGCACAGTGGTTACTTTCCAGACCTGATTCTTTATGAGTGCTGAGGTCCTCTTCCATGATCTCCAAATCAGAAGAGCTGCAACACTCATCTGAGCTTTCAACTCACCAGGTTGTCCTGATATCCCTATTGTTCAACAGTTTGTATGACTGTGGACTTGTGGCTCACCTGTGCTTCAGATCTCTGTCTGTAGAAAACATGCAGATATGTTTTCCTAACCCTAGGATTATTTTGAAGCCTCCAAGTACTATAATAAGAAGGATCAGAGTAATACAATTGTCCTATCACACATGGAGATTTTTGCATCCCCTGGATATATATTGTGAAAAATCCTTGTTGGCTCTAGCTCCATACTCAGGCATCAGTCTTCTGGGGAAGCTCTTTCTCTAAGGACTGAATAGCAGTCCTAGAATAGTATGTCCTTTCCTTTGTGTTCGCATTTGTTCACTGTGAGATGAGTATTTCCTTCCCATTCCTTCACTGCAAAATGAATTCAGTTGCATACACTTAGTAAGATTTACCTGGAACTTTGTCCCTTTAATTTCTACCAGGGGATTGGAAATGTGAGAATCTGATTAAACATTGCAACAAAAGGTACTTGGTCTTTTCAAATATCCCTTTACTCTTTTAATGGGAAATAGAGAATTGAGGTATATTCCATTACAGCCTTCTTAGGGAATTTTGTACAAATTCTGTACCTTTTAATAACTCTTCAACGTTATTGATGTCAGCATTTCAAAAGTTTCTTTCTTTCTCATCCTTATGATCAGATCTAAAGACAATAACATGGTTGCAGTATGTCACTTTGATTGCCTTAATTCTTTCAGTCATATTTCTTAAATAGCACTGAGTTCGGGAGTACTTTTCAGTCCAAGACAGCTTCCAGAGTGCCATATTTATTTTTTTTCATCCTTTTTAAACATATGAAAATATTTTTGGCATTGGAGAGCGTAGTTTTCTTTCTAGTCTTTCTCAATATGAAGTTTGAGAGTGGGAAAACTTTTCTTTCTTTGGTGACTCCCTTCTGTTCTTAAGTTACCAGCCAGTGTCCAACAGCTCTTTCTTAGTGTGAGTCTTTTGCTACTGCCAGCTCAGAGGAAAAATGGAACTCTTCATTTTTGCTGTTCCAAACCCACAACTACATAAAAAAGTAAACTGGGCAAATAACTACCAACACGTGAAGAGGAGCTGTGGTTATACATTAGGGTCATATACCTGATTTTACAACCCAATGCTAAAGCAACTAGCTGCCATCATAGTGTGCTGGATTTTGAGCCACTGAAAATCCAGTCTCTGTGCACACCAGTGATTAATTTTTGTATCCTGTTAGGGAATTGTGGTATGTAGTTCTCAATGATGAGTTATCTTCAAATGTTTTCAGCTGTATTCTTGTTTTGCTTGATGTCTCCTTGGGACAGGATGAGCATGGCTGAGTATTTTTGTTACGTAATAGGCTGCGATTTTGAAACGGCTTACATCTGATGAAGGAATTATTTGATGTGAACAGATTTCCAGGTCACCTGGTTAGATAAAACCCAGAAGAGTTTAGCTGATTTCCAATCAACATGTAGTCCTAACCATTTAAGATACAAACTGAGTGATATTTTTACTAACCACTCTGTGACATGCTACATGTTTTCAAGGCTGAAGAGCCATATTTATCATGATTTTCCCAATCTCTGTGACTTGCTTACATCTTCCACGGGTATTGATGCTTCTGAAGCAAATCTGTTCCTACTACCCGTGTCCTTAGGAAGGTTTGGTATTGCAAAAGGAAGGATGTCTGAGCTAAACACACAGTTTTACATAAATATCTATTTTCCATAAGTAAACCTTTTTTCTTTTTTTTCCCCTCCATATAATTTCTGTGGTTGTTGTTACTGTAAATTGTCCTTAGTTTTAAAAGTTTAACTTTCAGGGATTAATCAAAGCATAACACTTGAGCCCGGTTTACATACGGAGAGTCATACACAAATATGCATTGCATTTTTAAATGCCTGTGTATCTTTCAGCGTAACCTCTATGTTTATAAATGCATCTGAACCAGAACTGCTGTCCCTTTGAGTAACCAATTTTGAGCTTAATGTATATATTTTAGTACCAAACATCTGGTTCTTTTGGAGCAGAATCCTAAAATGTACACAATCCAGTGGAACAGACAATGTTCCTGGGTTTTTATGTTGAGTTATCCTGAGGTCCACTACTTAGGCTGTGTTCAGTCTGTAATGTAGGCTATCTCTGGAACATAGTTCCACACAATATGTTCCCCACCTACAGTGGAATGTAGGTCTAAAGAACTTAAAATTTATATTATTGATTGAGCAGAATCTGCAGCTGGCAGCAGATCTCTGTTGATGTATGTGAAGTCCACACAAGTGGGCTTTAAGCACCCATGCAGGTGTTTGTCCCAGCACTCATTGGGAATGGAGACCTGAATCATTCATAAGAGCACAGATTTCAGATTGCTTATCCCCCTGTGTCTCACAGCTTATATGACTCAGTTGGATTGTTGTATGTACTGTTGCTCAACAACAGAAGAAAATCATAAAAGATTTTTAGAACATTTATTTTTGTAGCATTGCCTGGACCACAGTTCCAAAGGAGTTTTTGGTTTTCCTATGTCTCTTACATATTGATTGCTACTTTGTTCTATTTATATGTGGAATTTGTAGAGGTATATGATGTGTCTTTGGAGTATTTCACTTGTTGGGATCAAGAGACATGGCTGATCAAGGAAGGTTGTTCTTCATAATCAGGGATGCTCTTAGATGAGTTAAACAGGCAGTGTGTAGACTTGCCTATTGAGCCTGTATCAAACACTATCACAGACTGGGGACTTGCTCTCTACAGTATGTGAAAGACAGCTGTTTCTTCTCATCAAATCATTTTCTTTTCTTTACTTTTGTAGGGATTTGCTGGTGTACCTGTGACTCACGTTGGCACACTGAGGTTAGTTGGCAGTGTGTTGTACACAGGGCAAACCATTCAAAAGCCACAACTAGAGAAAAAAGAAAATCTACTTACTTGTTTTTCTCCTCAGTTCATGAGTAATTGGCGTCCCCTTATTTGTACAGTCTGTCACATCTTCTGTTAGTGAGCTCATCAAGATCGAAAGTGTCAGGATCATGACAGTTTTGGGATCTTAATTTGAATACAGCTTCTTTGGATCTTCATCTACTCAGCTGTCAGAAGTATGACATAGACTTGTGGTCATAGATGGTCTAAACCAACTGAAAAATGGATCTTTAATTTGGAAAGGAAAGAGACCAATATACTCCCTCTAATAAGTTAAACATCACTTTTTTTTTCCCCTCCAAAGTAATAGGAGTTACCTTTGCATTAACTGTAATTGTAATGGCCCACATCCAGGTACAAATCACCCGAGTCTTTTAGAAGTGCCTCAGTACTTGATTATTACAACTTTCAAAAGATGTTCTTTATTAAAGTCCATTGCCTTTTTTTTTTTCCTTTTGTGTCTGTGTTTTTCAGTCATCTTGTCAAGGCTTGCTGTTTCTTTAGAGAATAGATGCTTAATGTGGAATCATAGACATAACATCTGACCTGGAAAAAAAAGTTCTAACAAAGGGTTGAATCTTCGGTATTGAAGACATTGAAGTGAAAAGTAGCCTGATTAAAGACAGCAGTATTGAGTTTTTGCCATTAGACTAGAAAGGCTGAATTGTTACTAAAAGCCATGGAGAGGGGGACTCTGGAATTTGTGGTGAAAGGAAATTGAAAAGAAACAGAACATTTGGATTCATGTTTCATGAAATAATGTGTGTGACAGAATAGGAAGGCAGTCTGAGGGAAAATTGACATAATTTTTTCCTACAACTGGGAAAGGCCAGATAAATATGTCAGTGTTAACAAGTGAACTATTGTATACGTAGAGAAAAAAAATTCAGAACAATTTGTAAATATTAATTTGCATTGGCCTTAGAGGAATACTGTATAATGTACAAAAATGTACTTTTTCTCTGTAGATTTTTTTATGAGCCCTTACTAATTACAAATCTTTCTTTGGTTTTCTTTAGTTTTATAGGACCAATTCTTTATTCAATTTAACTTATCTTAATTATGAAACTATAAAATTATTTCCCACTGTATTTTGTTACAACCACATGAGAAATACAGAAATACTATAAGTATTAAGTTTTTCAGATAGGAAAGACCATAAGGGAAACAAAAACAGATATTATTAGAATCTTGAGTGTTATCTAAAAAGGTAAAAAACCAAAACCAACAATGAATAGAAATGCAGAATTTATTTTTTTTTCAAACAGCAAAAGAACAGAGCACATTCCTGCTGTTGATATACACAGAGTAATGGAGACTATGGGTTACAAAAGTAAGAAGGAACAAAATCATGCTTTAATAATTGAAATAAGTTGTGCAATTAATTCAAGTAATTGGACTATAACATAATTGTGACTAAATGAGCCTAGAAAAAACTATATTAAAAGGAAAAAAAGTAATTAATTCTGTTTTAGCAGAAAGCAAAAATTGGGAAGTGGTCACTTAACAGATGTCCTGAAACTTACTTACAGAAAATAGTCAAATTCTACAACCCAAGTATTCACAGTACTAGCATCAGAATTTTGAATTCTGTATTTCAGTAGAACAGATGCAAATTTGGCATCATTTCAGCCACTCTGTCATTGCTACATGGTAACACTAATGTTTCATAATTATTTTGGTGGTAATTATCTGAACTACCTCTGTTCTTTTTTGTGGTTATTGAACTATTTTATTTTGTATATTGTTTTCAGTGTTGTATGAGACAAATTAAGCACTTTATTAGTATACTTTGGTTCATGATTTTTATTAACTGTGTTTCAGAGAATTTCTCAAGCATGATGCTGACTGTAGGAACATTCACATCAGTAGGAGGTTTTACATGCTGAAGTTGAACACATTTTAGATGTCTAGAAACTGGATTTGTATAAGAAGAGTTGGAAAGTTAATATATTTGTATACTTGACTTATTGCATAGATGTTCTTCAACTTAATCCTTGCACACAGGTGAGGATTGTTCCGACTTTTCTCTAGACCATAAGACATCATTTTTTTTTCTTCAGCTACTTATTTTCATTTCTGACTAAAGAAAATACCTGTATTCAGATAAAATAAGAAGCATAGAATTGAGGAGCTGCCTGAAAATAAACATGTGCAGGTAGGTAGGCAGGTATTGGAGCAAGATTTCTTATTTTTCTGTTAGCCCTGGCAGTCACTAGAGACTCCTGTGGACAGCAGGGAGCCTGGTTTCCTTCCCTGAAGTTAAATCCTGCAGAGCTTCTTGCTCTAAAATTATCTTCTCTGACTTCTGCTGCTGTTTGCTCCAAGGCATCTGTAGATAAGGACTTTAAATATTAAACCACCAGCCTTGCAGGTGACATGGTGCAATTGTACAACTTGCATGACATAACATTAGTATGTAGTTAGTTTTATATGGTTGGCCCTGGTGACTGTAAAGCACAAGGATAAACCACTTGCCCATACACTTACTTTATTTTCAGATTTGAAGTCCATTGCTGTGTGACACTTTCATAGGAGAATGGAGTTGTAAGTGTTGCTGCAGAGAGAGACAGAGGCACTGAAAATGAAAGTAGCAGCAGTGATGCATTGCAAAGGGGTTTTTTAAATGTTATCATTTGTCAAGTAAATTGCATTGGTTATGTGATTAGCAGCCTTGTTCTGAGCACACAATGGAGGCAATGCTGTTTCTTCATAGAAGAATTTGTGCATATCTAAAATCCTTTCCAGTACATCCTTATCATTATGTAAAGAGGCAATATGCCTTTTCTGTAAAAGGGAACAGAAAGGCTTTTATAATTTTTAATGAACTTTAGGAGCCCTTTATAGAACATTAACAAATGTCTGATGGCTGCTGTGTTCTTATAAACAAGACTTTCTTTTTTTTGTTCTTCTTGTGCTTCAATCCATAAACTGTTGATATTTCCAACTTCCCAGCCAAATTAGTGCTCAAGAGGGGATACATGTTTCTGCAGTCTCCAAAGAGCTAGATATCACCAGTTACATCCAGGAATTTCCTTTTAAAAGTCTGTTAAATTTACTAGGAATGTTTCTTGAACAACCTTGAAGAAGGTGGTGTTGGACTTTTTTTTTTTTTATTGCAACATATATTAATTTGATTACCCGTGCTTTCAAACCAACTGAAAACACATAGATAACATGCAAGTATTAGCAGCACACTGATTTTCTGCTCTCAGATTGAAGATGTCATCATAGGTAGGATTCATGATTTTAAGTCACTGAATTGTGGAATTGTAAGTATCTTGTGAATGGCCATCAAAGAGCTAGACATGTTAACATGAAAACTATCTGAAAACCTTGGGAATTTTGTCTGTTCCTTTCTTTTCTTCCCTTTTATTCTAAGAATTAAGAGAACAGAGTGTAAACTCACTTAAGAAGAACAGCAAAATCCACTTCTCAGATTGCCTTAAAATATAGTATTGCCATTGACTCAGCTTGCTAGACTGCACAACTAATCAGACCAATTCTGGGCTATCTTTTCACATAAAGTAGTCTGAGTTCAGTGTTCAACCTGTCAAACTCTGTATTTTTGTATTTGGGATGACTAGCAGAAGTTTTCCTCTCAGAAAAAAAAAACATAATTGAACTAAAGGGTCTGTTCAATATAGTCAGGTATTCTCACCTGGAAAGTTCTCTCTTGCTGAGTCAAGGATCTACACAGTGGTATGTTGTGGTAAGAGTACATAGGGAAGGAAAGCCTCACTGCTTTCCAAAGAGTTTCATATCCTCTTGTTCACTTGGAACTTACCACTAAATGCTCTTTATGCAAGATACTGAAATTACATTAATTTTGACTATAGCTTAAATTAACCTCTTTTATACATTTTCAAGAGATTGTGTATTAAGTCAACTTCTGCAGTGTTTTCATTTCTATTTGGTTTTCTTTTTTGGGGGGGGCTTTTTTTGTAATGCCTTGGTTATAAATGGAATGTTGTTTTGAAAGCCTAAATGTTGAACATATTTAATATTATGTGAGAAAAAAATAGATATAAAGAACATGATAGATGTGTTATCGCTGTCCCATGTATGTAACAGTTAAAGAATGCAATCATAAGGAAACAAAAGCCTGAATAAATGAAGCTTTATAGCGAATTTTTTCTTCACTCCACACTTGAACTGCCACATCCATGTTCTATTGAAAATTCAAGTAAAGATTTGTTCTTGGGGAACATCATTCAGATGCCACTTTGTAGTGGTTGCTTGAAAACACAAAATATATTAGCATTTCCACTGAACTCTTGTGCTTTAGTTCCTTATTCTGTATCCATCATAGATGATAGCAGTTCAAGTCTTCTGTGAATCATGACTAAACAAAACATCTATGTGCATAGATTGATAGGAAATTTTGACCCAGTAGTGACTGTCTTCTAGAAAATTAGTTCTCAGTGCTTTGTAAAATTTCAGCTAGCTAAGTTTTTCTTTCATTCTGGTGTGCTTAGTCTATATATTGATTTACTCAGACCTAAAAGACCCTTAACTTTCTATCATGATGTGATATTATTTTACCTTGTTTAGTTGCTATGCTAATCTTCATTATCTCTCACATCATCCTTCTTTCTTCAAGTTTGAAATGTTTCTTCCCATGTCTTCTGCCAACCTTTACATTGGCCCCAACGTTTAGCTTTGCATAGTCTGTGTTTCTCTGCTTTCCACCCACAGAAGAATTGTTCCCTTGCAGAGTTAAACACATTGACAGGTAGTTGGAAGAGTAGAGTACGTAACAGCAGATACTCCTCAGTTACGGAAATTCTTGGAATAATTTATTTAAGAAAAAGCATTTATTCTGGGGGCATTAAAATTGTACTGTGTCATTGCATAAAATTTCTGTAAGTGAAGGTTTACTGTGCCTAATGTCCTGAGTTGCTGCAGCCAAGACCAAGGAATCAAATTAGGAAAACACTGGTTATATTTTATAGACGTTCAAAGTTGAGTTCTTTCGCTCTGGTTTGTGTTAGAAGACAGCTTCATTGCTGTGCAGTAGCTTGATACCATATTTCATTACCTTATTTTAAAATTATATTCTATATCAAATCTATGATTTCAGGAATGAAAGGAATAAAATGAGGCTTCCAAAAAAAAGGCAAAAAGAGCAGTGAAGGAAAAAGGAGGTCTGGGGCATTGCAGTACGTGCAGCTGATTCTTTGTGGGAAGAGGTTTTGTGAAGGAAGCCTTGACCGTGCTAAGTGAAAACAGTGTTGATTAGGAGGAAGTAGATGGCAGCTGATTGGAAGTGGACAGACTGAAAAAAAATTGTCCCAAGCCGGTTTATAGCCTCAGCCACATCTGTTGCTGCTTTTTTATTGGAAATTTTCACATGAAAACCTGGTTTGCAAGCTGGAGTTTGGAATAACTTTTCTTTACATTGGATCCTGACTTCCCTGCAAAAAGCAATTAAAACCATATGTATCACTCTTTTGGATGCAAACTTCCCTTTGTCCCACATAGACCTGGGAGCATTACGGGTAACATAGAGCTGAACTGTTAAGGTAGTTACAAAATAAAGTAAGTTTTCCAACGCATTTTGCAGAATAATTTTTTCACCAGATGCATTTGCTTACATAGGGTTTTTTCCTTGCCCTTTTTTGTTTGTTTGTTTGTTTGTTTGTTTGTTTTTTTGTTGTGTGTGTGTCTTTTAGCAATATAGAAAAGTTGGTACCATGCTTTTTCTTTGGCATTCCCAGGAGCAGTTACTGACCTTAATTGGTTTTCATGTTTTTTTTTAAAATGCCAATCCTAAAAATACACGTTTGGTTATTTAACACCTACTGGGTGATTAGGCAAATGCAAACTGATTTGTGTGGCTATGAAAACCACACGAGTGGAAGCCAATCATATTGATCGCTTCAGCCAATTATACTTGTACAACACATGGTTATCCCATTTTATTCCCTAGTATGCAGTAAAGTGAGCTGGCAGAGAGTTGTTACATGATGAAAGCCTCTTTACTTACCACTCTGATATCACTGCTGAGAAGGACAAGTCTTGTAACATATTTTAACAATCTTTTCAGGAACACGGTTCAGAGTTACTGAGACAAGAAAAAAATGTTGGCACAATTAGGGTTGGGTTGAGAAGTAGCAGTTCCTGGCCAACTGAAATGTTTTAGATTAACTTTTGGATTCAGCAATATATTTTGAGAGGAAGACTGTTGACAAGGCTGCAAGTATTGTGAAGGGCTGTGGTGCGACAGACTTGATCTGGAATGGAAGTTCTGTTTGTCTCTGAGATTTCTTTGAGCTTTGAAACTTATATGTCTTAATACCTCCGAAACCAAAACCAGCCTGTAGCACTAGCTGTAGCCAGATGAAGTGTCAAGGACTTACTTAGCAATGTGTGGGTTTCATCTCATTTCAGTGGAAATGCAAAGCTAGGCTTTTGCAGAATTGCAAAGGAATTCAGTCAGGACGCAGATGCAAATGCCTTTGGTTGGATACTTCACTAAAAGGGAAACACTGCCCACAGTCATGGAGATTAATTCCTTTGTCTGTTACCATTTAGGTTCCTTCTTCTGCTGTAGGATTCACTGTTTTATATATCATTTAATGGTGCTAAGATCTCATTTTCAGCTCCTTTGAGATACAGTATTAGAAAGGAGTACCCTCCTCCAAAAGGTCAAGCTTGTTGTTTATGGTCAGTGAAAAGATTTTTCTTTCTTCTTCCTTCTTTAACTACTAATACCATCCTTCTTTTTCATGCCACTGACTAGCTTTGTTTCTCTCTGAAATGACCAGCAAGTGTACTGTTAAAATTTATGTGGCTTAACCTCTTTTCTGTTACAGTGGCCAACAAAGCCAATATCCTGAGGCCCTGCTCTATCCTGGTGTGTTGTAATAATGTTTGCCAAAACGTAGGTAAGAGAGGGAGTGGAATTGCAAGGTCTTAATTTGGAAATAACATCTCTGAAGACGTTGATATTGAGAGTTGTTTAAAATTGTTAAATCTGTATTTTATGTAAGGATGCAAATACTTTCAGGTGAGAGAAGAAAAAACAAACAAAAAAAAAAAAAGGCAAAACCCGGCTTAAAGAGTCTCTTTTTGATGTGTTTTCTTACTGCTTTGTGTATGTGAAATATATTAGGCCTGCATTATCCATCATTTCTCCATTATGAAATCTCAGTTCATTAAGTCTTATCTGCAGCCTTTGAATAGAATGCAGCCTTCCTTTTTTTAGTAGCAGGGCAGGTTACTCTTTATCAGCTGTTAGACCTTGCAGATGTTTCCCTTGTAGCCATGTATAAAATGGCTGATATGGCATGAATCTCTATATGACAAATAACCTTCAAATGCCAGAATCCTATTTTAGATTCCACTTCGACTCCTAATCTGATACACATCTTCCTGTGATGTGACAATTCAGGGTTACAGAAAAGATTGAATAATTAAAAAAATATTTTATTTGGTAAAAGGTGCAGCATTTTAATAAGACATGAAAGTAAGATTGATAGGATGTGAACTATTGCAATGTAATTCACAAAACAGGAAAAAGCTGTGTAAGGAACTGTAAAGGAAAACTTGTTTAGATCTTCGTGGTGGTACCAGTACTTTCAGTGTTTGAAAACATAAAATAGCAAGCTGAACTGATAACATGTTCCACCTGTGTTTCACATTGAGAAGAATGGGCTCCTTACATTCTTGAAGTCTGGTGTGTGCCATGTTCCTTGTTACCTCAGTAGCTTTGTGACTGTCGTTAAATTCCAAAACTAGGAGATATTTGATGGCACATGAAAATGATAGGATGCACACCATTTGTTCTAAATTGTATGGAGGAGCTTCCTTTAAGAATCTGCTCCTGCTTTAGAGGTCTGTCTGTAACAGCAGCAAGCAAAATTATTGTATATAAATGTTGTTGGATTTATAAGTCAGATATCTTGTCTTTACAACAAGGAATTTTATTTTCTGACTCCCATTAAGTTATTTTTCCTCTACGTTATGTATCCTCATTAGCAGCATAGCTTTCATATAAGAGTTCCTGGCTTGTTGAGCAGTAGTTTCAGAAGAATGAAACGAGGATTAGACCATTGGCCCTATTAGGATCCAAAGTCAGATCCTAGGCAGTATTCCACATTGACTTTTGGGGTTAAAAAAAGGAGGGAAAGTATGTATGTGCAGGTGAGTAATTTTTTTTGGTAGATTAAATCTGAACAAGCTCCCATCTTTCAAGTATGCCTGTGCCATATTTTCTTATCAATCTGCAACCATTTTCTCAGCTGTTGGCTTTGCCATCTAAGTAGGCACCTACATCTGCAAACTTTCTGGAAGGGTGAAGAAAATCTGTGTTGGAACACTACTTGAGAGAAGGAAAAAGCCTTGGAGGAATCCTGAGCTCCAGACAAAAGCCAGCAAAGCTGCTGCTGACCTCTACAACTCATTTTAAAGCTTGGCTTTGTGTAAGATGCTAAGCAGAGTAGTGTTCATTAAAATAAGAGGAAGATGAAGGCAGCTGCTGTGCTGAGACTTGCACTGCAGGTTGACTCATTGCTGGAAAGGAGCTACAGAAAAAGAGTGCCAGAATCAGCTCAGAAACCAGAGGAGCATGTGAAAGGCAGGAGTTGTGAGAATGCTTATGAGTGTAAGGGTTTGGGAACTTGGTCCAAGAAGCACAGCAAAGAAATTAAGAGGATTGCAGAAGGCAGGTTAGCCCAGAGATGGCTAAACCGTCCATAGAAAAAACCATCAATAATCACAGCTGATGGAAGGCTTCTGGGAGGGGAAAGGACTTTACCAGAAGCCAGAAAGATTTTTATTTTATTTTTTTTTTAAATTTTTCTTACTCTCTTCTTTTCTTTACAGTGAACCCCACAGCCAAGCACTGGCAAGCTGTTCAAAATGTGCCAGGTCCTGAGGCAGATGCAAAAAAAAAGAAAAGCCAAAAAACATCAATTGTATTCACTTAAAGGTTTCACTGAGGAAACAGAACTTTTTTTTCATTTTAGGTTTTGGGTTAGTTTTGCTTTTTTAAACTGGAAAAAAGTGCAGTCACTACTTCTTTAGATAGGGGTTAAAATAATATTTTGTGACAGAAAGCATTTGTGTGTGTTTTACTGTAGAGGAATGCCTGGTGTGACAATTCCTCATACTTTTTATGCATCAATATGCAAGAATGAAACCAACCAAAGCAATTGGAGGCACTTTTTCCCTCTTCTTTCAGATAAATTGTAGTAAGTATTGCTAAATTTTTCAGAGGGATAGACAACTGTCTCTCAAGGTAAATGTGGTGCTCTTGGCACTGTGACCTGGCTTTGTGTTCTCCTTCCATGCAGTTGTCTATCAGTTTGTGTGCTGCAGCAGAGGTGGAGTTTCATTGCTCTGATAGTAGTCTTAAGATAAAAACCACACCCTGATTCTGAAGAGTCCAGAACACTCCTGGGAGGACAAAAGCCACCTGCCAATATTTACATGTTTCAAGCTGAGGGAGATACCTTTCTAAGAAATAAATCTAAGGCTTGATGACTGTCAGATCACAGTAATCATTTTCATATTTTGCAAGAACAAGATTATAGACACGAGGAAGTATAACAAAGTAAAAAAACAGGCATGTGCTTACAAAATTAGAATCTATATTGGAAAAAAAAACACAGCAGGAAGATGTAATTAGACCATAATTCTAATCCCAAACACTAAGCAAGGTTGGGTACTAGTAATCTTTCTCAACAGGGAGCACTGATAACACATCTCAAGCACACAGCCTGGAGACCAGCTTCACAGATCAACCTCATTCCATGATTACAGGCTTCTAATTATATTCCCAATAGTTCAGATAAACACTGACAGCAAACAAGCCTTCAAAATTAATCTCAGCACTCTACTCGTGTCTCTGAAAATTTAGTTACATCATTAATTATGAGTTCTGTGTGTTGTTGAAAATGCAATTGAAATGTTAGTAGAGTCGTCCTAGATGGAGCTAATTTTGATGTCTACATTTCATATCTTCATTTTCTGACTTCAACTTGCCTCTTCTTTGCCTTCCTAAGTAAAAGGTACAGTGAGTGCTCACCTTGGAGGTGACACGCATTGTGCCATGCAAAGCTCTTACTGCATTGTCATCTCCACTGAGGTACTTTAAATCTCATATATTATAAGAAATTTTTGCTAATAAAATTCTTCATAATAGTCCATCTGTGCCCCCAGCATTTGAGAAGGATCAAAGGTGGCTCCTTTTTCACAGGAAAAAGGAATAAAACTGAGAATGGTGTTTCACAGAGTTGCACTCAGTTTATACTCAGTTTAAAAGGTCTTGTCTCAACAACTGGTTTATTCATTCAATGTGGAAAATTAGTATCTGTTCTATCAAATAGAAATTACACCAGTAAAAGCACATGGCCCATTTTTCTTTTGAAAAGAGCAAAGCACTGCTTGGAAATTTCAGAGTGAGCTGAATATATTTCAGTTTAAGTAACTAACCCTGCTTATAGCCACCTAGACTGGTAATCACTAAGGCTGCACTAGACTTGCAGCATTTGTTTCCTGAACATCAAGAAGTTTTGGTGGTGTAGGATATCTGTGCTTCACTGGAAATCCTTACTCTTTATTTTCAGGTCATAGGCTGAGGAGATGTGATTGCCAGTGCACTCAATAGTAGATGCATTTCACTCTTCATCCCTTTTAGCTTTTACCCAGGTCACTCTTGCAGCAGTGATTTGAGTTTTATTTGAGTCTCACTCCATTTGAAAAGGAGACTATCTGCTAGATTTGGAAAAAGAGCCCATAAGAGAAGTAGCTGTTAAAATTTTGATTGTTGATTTTTAAAAAATGGTTATTATTTCTAGGTCCACTATTTCAGTTGGGAAAGGGGATGTTGGGTATTTTAGTCAGCAAGAGAACAGCTACAGGTAGAAGCCCAAACTCTCTCATCTCTGAAACTGGGCAGTACACTGCAAAACTGAGCCCTTGCTAGAGTATTGCAGAATGTAGCTGCATTTTGTTATCTTTTGCTGCATTTACCATAGATTAAGATAATTCTTTTTATTACTGGAAGTGGTATAAATCCAGCCACAAATACTGTCTTTAGCTGAAACCTTCAAACTGCAGAAGTTCAGTACAGGAAGCTTTCCTTGAGGAGTACTCAAAAAGGAAATGTAGCTCCTGTGTTGTACTGGAAACCAATGTTGTCAAGCCATGTATAAGCTAATATTTGGCATATATTCTTGAACATAAGATGTCTTGAGGGGACTGGTTAACTAGAGCACTGGCTTTGGTTTTTTTCTTGAGCTTTCTGAAGCTCAAGATGAGAGAACTGAGGTATAGAAGGTGTGTATGCTGTTGGCTTCTCTGGGTTAAATGTGTCTCACGTAGTGGAAGAGAGGACAATGGGCTGGATTCTGTTGCCCCTCAAAATCCCTCATAGTGTCATGTTTTTGTGTTACCAGGATGACACATGCCACAGTATAAATTCCAGATGGCTTTTGAAGATGGATGGAACTTATAAGAGAGCCCAAACTACATTCCATTGTCAGAAGCAGTGAAAAGCTCATCTCTCTAGTTTGTGGTTTGGGGTTTGTGGTGATACTTGTTTCCAAATGTCTCTGGGCTCTAAGTAATTTTGCTACAAAAGATTTTCTTACATATTTTGTCAGCGACAGATTTTGGAATAGCTCAAATATATATATATATAATTGCATGAGAAGATATAAAAACATAATTTATATGAGTGCAGTCAGAGAAAGGGGAAGTATGAGCACACCCAGATAAATTATGTCAATATACTCAGAGACAGAAATCCTGACTGTAGATTTGGAAGTCAGAGATAAAGCTTCTGTTGACTTCAGTTGGTAAGAATTCGACCCAGAGAAAATAAGAAACATGCCTTACATGAACTGATGTCAAGATGTATGTCCTCTGCCCCACAGAAAGAGGATATTTAAAATATTTATGTAAATATTTCAAAGACTTGCCAGTTGAGCTTTGTTACAGGAACCTGCATGCGTGTTGACCTTATGTTTGTTTGTTTCATGGAAAACTCATACAGCTGCTTTTCATAACTGTGTTCACATCTGCTGTTGCTAAATCGTTTTTAGCCTGGTTTCCGAAGGAAATGAGATTTATGTGATTACACTGTGTGTGTGTGCACACGTGCATCCACATGCATGGGAGGGTTTCCCACAACAACAGATTTTTTTACCTCCCTAACCAATTTCAACCAAATCTGAAAGGGTGAGTCAAAGCCCAGTTTCTCAGACGTTCAGTTCCTACAGATTTTCTGAAATGTGGGCACCAAGGTAGGACAGCAAGAGAGGGAGGGACCTTGGAGGAAGGACTGTGCATGAGTTGAGCCCTTGTGGGACACCAGAGAACAGAGCTGTTGTAAATGACCTAACCAGTGGAATGTTACCTTGTTAGCAGCTGGTTCTGAGATACAAATCTGCAAGGAATAAGGCTTCACTAATTTAACTGTTCACAAAATTCTGTTTTCTAATGAATTATCATTTTATTAAAACACACAAACAAAAAAATGGTCATTTTTTTCAGTAATAATAGCTGTAGACTATCTTATAGGAGAGGAAATTTTAGATTTAAGAGAAGAAGAAATCATGAAGTGTTGTTGGTAGTTTTTATTGTCAAGAACTTTAGCAGGTATTGCATGTGAAAGCTGTAAGTTACTTCTGCAGTTCATCCTATGGAAAGGCAAATAAAATTTTTAATATTACATCAAAACACTATGAATTTGCTGTGTACCACAAAACTTGGATGGAAGAAAAATCCAGCGTCACAAAACTCCTGTGGATTATTTCTCAGTTGCATTTGTGCTGTTTCTCCTCTCTTCCCTCTTACAGAACAAATCTACCTGTGTGATACTAAAAAGTAAATATAAGTAAAACATCATAGAAATCTTTAAAAGTTGCCTATTATAGCTGTGATTGAGGTATACAAAAAGATATGTATTGGACAGGTACATATCTATGTGTGTGTATATATATATGTGCATGCTTATAGTGAATGAGTGAATAATATGAGCAGGAGAAGGATGTTTCTTATTGGAAAGGGAATTTGTAACTCACTAAATGCTAAAAAGCCTTTCTTTCCAGCCCCAATGGGCTATGAAATATTATACTTTAAACTTGTCCCTATTCTGGGCTTGAATCTTGCTTGTCTTGTGCCTTAGGGAAATGTAATTTGGGAATGTGTGCATGGGAGTGTTTTAGGGATAGAGAAATCTACAGTGGAAAGAAAGGAAACATTTCCTGGTGGAGGTCAACAGAGATTTTTGTTCTTAAAAATTGATTGGAGATGTTCAAATGTTCAAAAGGTAGGAGTGGTAGAAATGGCCTTAGGGAAAATATATTAGTGGGAACAGAAGTATGGAACAGGTGAGTGGGCAATGGGGCTTGATGGATTAAACTTAACACACAGTTACAGGCTTAATTGCAAGTTTTTTAGATGTATTACATGAATTTGCAATATAATTGTCTTTAAAGCAATAAATAATAAAAGCAGACCCTTTGGGGAAGAGGTGATGCCTTATTTAGATATTCCTCATCTAGGATATTATTAGTTCTACCAAACAAAAGGCTTAAATGTTTTTTGTGATTAAATTCACAAAAGTAACCCCACCCCAGCAATTGTTTTTCTATCAATAATATGTGTAATGCAGAGAGAAAGAGGGAGAGTTTCTCTTTGGGCACACAAAAGTTCCTCAGAGGAGAGGTTCACACATGTACTGTGATGTGGAAATATCCTTTTGAAAGCCATGGGGAAAAGTCACTTTAAAACATGTCACAGCTTAGCTGGAATGCTTCATGATGGAAGCAGAGAATCCTTTGAATGTAGTTCAAGTAATGGGAAAGAAGGAATATTAGCAGCCCTGCATCTCTCATTTATCTGAACATCAGCAAATGGACACTTCATTTGATATCCTGACATTTCTTTGTTTTTATATATTTGGCTGGTATGTATCAAGGATGACACAATGCAGTTTCTTTGAACTCTGCTGCTGAACATCTGTAAAAGTTTATTTGGCACATGGTAGTAATTTCAAGCTCTGTGTATGGCAAAGATGTGCATATGTCTCTGTACAGAAGTTAAGCTGCATTTGTCTGAAACATGTCATTTATCCAGCTTTTTTAGGAATTATATATCAAGTTAAAAATTTAATATTTAGAAGATTTTTTTTTTGTGCTTATGCATACCTTTGAGCATAAAGCTGAACAAAGACCCTACATTAGCTCTAACATTTTGGATGAAGACATCTATATGAATATATATAATTCACATATACATGTATTACATTCACCATAGACACTGAGAATCAATTTACTTGTATAAGTGTGATCTGCAGCCAGACCATTTCTGGTATAAGCGAGAATGTTTGGCTTGCTAGCCCAGAATGAAAGACAATGTAAATCCCACTTTTCCTCTGAAATTAAACTGCAACTTTTTTTTTTTTTTTTCCCCTAAAGATAGCCTAATTGTGATCCGTTTTCCTCCCAGGATCATATGACAGATGCTTTTAATGAAAGTACACAGATACCTTCTTAAAATCTATTTCCTATTCTGTTGCTGGAATAAAAGCTTTTGCTAATGACAGATGTGTGCTTTGGGACTCAGTTGCTGCTTCAGGGGACTTTACATAAAATCCATAGACTCTGAGAAGATTCAAGGGGCTCCTTGTATGGTAGTCTGTAGATTCAGGACCTTAAAGCCCTCATACTTATTTTTATTTATTTATTTTAAAAGATAGGAAATAATGAATTTTAATTTCTGTAGTACTTGAGTACATAGTGGTGGAGCCCAGGTTACTACAGCCACTGCTTGGAGACTGCCTCTCTTCATGGAGCAGAGAAGACACTGGAAATAACTTGAGAGTGGAAAAGCAGGCCTATGAGAGCAGCTGATGAAAGGGAACACAGAGGTGACCATGGGCAAGGTCAAATGTGGAGCACTGGCAGAGAGCAGGGATGAAACTCCTCTACTTAGAGGTTGGATTCAGTGTTTGGCAATAAACCATAGAGTTATTGAATGGTATGTGTATAAAATGGTTAAAGATTAATTTGACTCAGGTTGAAACTTCAGTTCTGAATTCTGTGCTTTAAAAATCTTTTTACTTTTTGACGAGATCATCAGCAGATCAATCTATGCTCTTTAAACCACTCTTTAATGCCACTGCTCAGACATTTCTTCAGAAATGGAGTTTTGCTCTCTGATATCTTTTACAAATTTACCACTGCTTTGAGTTGTAACTGGTGCTAATTTGTAACTTCATAACCAGGGGTGAAACACAGCACTAAAGTGCTTGGTGCCTACAGAAAGTTACCTGTATCTCAGTGGCAGGTCCATGAATGAATGCAGAGTATATTGTGTTGTTTCTGTCGATGTTTATAGAAATAGATACATTTTGCTGTAATCTGTTATGCATATTCATATTTCATGTCAGAAAATCTGCAAGAAATTTATTGAAAATGTATAGATTTGCCTGTTTAGTTCTATAGCAGAATTATCAGAAAATACTGTGCTTAAACTGAGTGTAAAATGTATCACTTTTAATACTTCATCCCTGTGGGGGAAAATACAGTGCAGGTCCTTGATGTCAGTGTTCTGCAAGTCCAGTATTTGCATTAGGAAATACTTCATTTCTCCTAGTGGGAATAATTAAACTGGATTCCTGTGGCGTGAATAGATGCCATAGCTTTTATTGTGCACCATTTTCCATGTGTAATTGAGCAGCTTTGTAGTAAGAGAACAAAGGTTAGATGTATGCGAGTTTATCTGGATACTAGGATTCAATTAGAGGAAACCCCAATTGCTTCTGCTTTTTCCAGATTCTCTGAAGCTTGTATGCAAAGGACATGCTAATTTCCTCCTCCAACCCTGCACAAACATTGAGGGTGTTTTTTTGTTTTTTTGGGTTTTTTTAATTTTTAACCAGCATTTTTTGGCCTCGGATTCTAATCTGGGAAACATAGAGGTAACAAAAAGTATAGTTAGAACCAAGACCATCTCACAATATACTTAAAAAAGAATTCATGGCAGGTGGTACTTGCTTATTTTTATGATCATTTGAGCTAAAATATGGCACAGCTGAAAATCTCCAGGGAACAAAGGAGTCATGTCCTTTGCACAGAGAGGTTTAGCAGATGAACAGTTACTTTTAGAGAGACGATGTTATTATTATTATATTAGGTTGCCAATGTTTTTGATGTTTCTAAAATAGCCTTTGAGGAGTTCCAGCTTCCTGTGTGGTGATATGGTCAGTAGAATAATGTGGTCCAAGCAGTGTTGTGTTCCAAATCATCTGGCTCTAATATCTGTCATTGCTAAAAAAAGGGGGGTGGGTTTGAGGTTTTATGGGGGGTTTTTTGCCCTGTTTTTTTGGTTGACCAGGTTTTTTTGTTTGTTTTTTAAACCTAATGTAACCGGAGCTTGCAATTTATGCAAATGAAAAATAAGTCTGAACCTTTATGTATTGTTTTGGAAGAGCTTATCTTGCTTTCCTTCTTATTTCATACCTAAAATGTTTTACAGAAGGCCTAGTTTATCTGGCTGTAACAACACTTCTCTATAACACAGTCTGAATTTTCTTTATTTTAAAGACAACTACTCTGTGGAGAAAATTATGGGAGGTCAGTGGCTGTAAATTTAGATTAAAGTAGCAAAAATGCAAGCACCCATGAAACAGTAAATGAAGTTACAACTAGAACAGTAACTCAATCTTGGCAATGCATTTCTGCATTTATGGATGCGGCGAGATTGTGTGTGTGTCTCCCAAACCTTTCTGGGCACAAGTGTGTGTGGACACCCTTCATTGCTTTTCTCTCTTAAAGTGTTGGCCCGCTGCCTTGCTGTGCCAGGGGGCAAGTGGGGAAGGCAGTCCTTTATCCCTGGAGTTGGCACAGGTGGGATGGACTGTCCCTGAGCCCCGGCAGCCCAGCCTTTGGCAGGGAAAGGCTCCCAGGCCCCTTACTGCCCTTGCGTGCTCGGAACCCAGCAGTCAGAACATCCAGGAAAAAAGATGTGCAGAAAGCAATTAGTTTGTAATTTGGCCAAGTTATTTTTTCAGATGAAAGGTCCATCTGAAAAGGCTGGATCTTCTCTTCCAATCATTCTCAGGACATGAGACCACCATAGGTGCACAGGGCATGTGTTATGTTTGGTTTCTGAGCTGAACCTCAGGTGACTTTCTGCAAAACCAGGGAAGTGAAAACACCTTTCCTATTTTTTGTGAACTTCATGAACTTTAACTGAGTGAAAGCAGAAAAGCTTTCAACTGTGCGGTATTATATGTTTATGGTTTTGTTAGACTGGGATTATTTTTCCTATTTTCATTTTGTGCTGGTGACATTCATAAAATCCTTATAGCATTGCTTTTGGTAGAAGCAGATGTGGTAACACCCTGAACCTTTTAGTGATATTTGATGCATGCTCTTTGAGAATGCCCATAGAGGCAGAGTTTTTATTCAGGCTTTCTAGATACAGCGTTTGGGGGATATCACTGATTCTGTTCTTTTTGGAAACTGAGGCAGAGAGGCCTTCAGTTCAGGGCGTCAGGAAAAGCTGAGTCCAACCAGCTGGATGCTCTGACCACCAGTCCAGCCCAGCACCCCTTGGAGCAGAGCCCGTGGCCACCCCAGAGCTGCTGCAGTGGAAACCAGTGCTGCAGCCCTTTGTTTGACATGGGGCACTCTGGGCCCTGGGGGATTTGCACACTAAGCTTTTGTGTGACAACACTCAAATCTCTGGCTTACAAACACTGGGGTGATGAGTGTGTTATAAGTGTTTGTATAGATAAAACGAAAATGAACTGTTAAAATGGCTCCATTTTTTAACTTGTAAAAAAAAAAAAAAAGTAATAATTCTCAGCAAGACAAGATACTGCCAGAGCTAAGAACAGCTCTGAAAGGATGTCAAGATAGTGCTACTATCACCATGAGCATTTGTGGTGATCCTTCAAAAAAAAGAAAGTAAGCTGAGAAACAATTTTTCTTCGTTCTGTCCCCTGGGGACATGCTGACTAGTGATGACTTGTCTGGCTCAGCTATGTGTATTCTAATTCACTTTCTTTGCCAAGATCAGTCAACACTCATTAGAAGTAAACTTCAGCACTTAGTTCAGATTCAGTAAATAGCTTTATTAGTTTAGGTGAAATACTCTTAAGTCTTCAGCCTTACCCATATGACACGGTAATCTGGGTGTAACAAGGAGATAAACTATTCATAAATCCTTCAGTTATTTTAGTGTTGCTGAAATGGAGTTGAGTTTTATAAATTATTAGCTTGGCTCTCATTCTATGGAGATAGTGCTGTTACAAACCCAAGGTTCATTCATTTTATCTAGGTGTAAGCTTAATTTTATTTCAGAAAAGTATTTGATGAGTTGATTACAGCTGCCTAATGAAAACCTAAATGTAGACTGGAGGCTTAGTTTTTAAAAATCCTTAAGAAATCTGTACTAGAATTAGTAAAGTTAATTAATTCATATGATCTGTTAATGGTGATAGAGTACTTCAACACGAAGGTTTATTGCTAGAAACCATTGCACTGTAGGACACTGTTATAGAAAGCAGTGCACTGTTAAAAGCACACTGCTCTTACTACACACTAGAATGCATTTCTACTTGGGCTGTAAGTCTGTGTACAGATGCAATTTATAACCACTTCAAAATCATAACAGGCTAACACCAAAAGAAACAAAGTTTGGTGAGTGGCATTACTTTAACAGTTCTTCGTGTCTTCCCCATACTTCTCTTTAAAACAAGCATCCAGTGTTCCAGTGTCTTGCAGTCAGCTGCTTTGTAGCAGTGTTACAGAATCACAGCTACAGGAGCAGTTGTGATAGTTAGCTGAGAAATGTTCTCAGGTAGATTACAAAGCCTGTGCATGAGGCTTTTAAAATTATTTTTATAAAACCAACAGCAAACCAGTAAATGAAAAGAATCCCACAGTATGCTTACAAGCAGGTTTGCTCAGAATCAGATTCTTGTGTTAGTGCTGGTGTAGTTGATACGACACCAAGGCCCCCTCTGAAATCAGAAGGACACAAAGCCACTGTTGGGATCTTGGGAGGTACCCAGACTTTCAGTGGATCTCCTGATTTTTCAGGACTGCTAACAAACAGACAGTGAGCATGTGTATATTTGTTTAAAGATGTGTTTATAACTATGTGAGTTTTGAGCATGTTGAACTCATGATTCTTAGTTTGGGGATTTTGTATGTGAAAAAGGAATGGAATGCAATAAGAACCATTTTTTCCGCTTGTGGTCTGAATTGAATTGTAGGTGTGGATTCTGAGAATATTCTGAATTTTTATCTTGTCACTAAAAATTATCAATATTGAGGCAATTTGAAAACATAGAAGCCTATGGAAGAGTATAATGCTTTTGTCTAGTCCAGCTCTGAGTATTTTGAATTGCTGTCCTCTCTCTTTGTGTCCTCTCTTGTAGCTGTTCCTGAACTTTGATGACCTGACTTGAATTCTAATTAACACAATTACTTGTAACTTCAAAATACAGCAATAATTAAAATACACATAATGTCAACAGGGCTTCAAGGAGCTTGTAACAAATGTAAATTTAATTTGAGCACACATAAGATGGACCCAGGTATGGCAGCAGCCTCATTATCCAATAAAAATCAGTGATGTGAAGTCCTCATATATTTTGCCCCAGGAATCTGACAGCCATTTTCTCTGCAGCATTTGATAGTATGAGAGCAGATGTAAAGATGAGATTCCAATTATGGTACTTTTTATTTAAGTCTGCATCTTTTATTAACCTCATGCACCCATTAGAACAGGTGAATGGACATTATCAGATCTATATCACATAAATGCTTTTTATGTTATAAACAGATGATAGAAAATCTCACTTGTACAGTTTCAGCATGATTTAAATCTATTTAATGACTGTTTTGCAGACTTTCATTTCAGAATTTAATGTGGTTATAAATATACAGTGAAGCATCTTGTTAATATTTTCTCAGATTAACATTGATAATGTGGTCAAGGAAAATGTCTGTGGCAAACAGGACATTAAGAATGGAAAGCTATGAGTAAGTTGAATTTCTTAACATTTGTGAATAGACTTGTGGCAATATGGAGAGGATGAAAGGATTTTCATTAACATAAACCCATTTTAGTTTCTGAAGGGCTCAGTGATCTAAATCCTCTCAGTATTTATCTACGTTTCAGTATTTACGTCTGGATGTAGGTCATGCTCTACATCTATTTGAGATTTTCATGTTTCTAATGTTTTATGGCCTTTAGCTGTGTGCTAAGGTGTGTGTTTTTTCAGACAGGAATCTGAGACAGAGAGTGCAAAGGCATGTTCACATTACAAATGCATTCAGTGTGGTTCCGTTCCCAGATTTGTGAACACTGACAAGTAGGTTTGCTACTTTAGGTGCTGGGTTATTTCAGACTTGGAGTGTAATCCCCACATCACTTGTACCCCCCTCCACGGCGATGTAGTAGTTGATTTTAGTTACTCCACAGTCTGTCTGCAGGAGACAGATGCACCCTGAGTGACCCATGCAAGGTGTGTAGGATATTTGCAGTGGAACAGGAATGGCATTTAGATGATGTCCTAACAGCCTGGTGCACTCAGTGGACAGTAATCCTGCATGATCCATTTCTAACATTGCTGGTTTTTTGCAAGCTTTCAGAAAAAGTTGTGAAATAACAATGAATTAACCTGAATCCTGGTGCTCTCATTTTGGTACAGATATGTATATATTGATTAGATTTCCCATTTCTTGTAAGAACCAGAAGTTTAGTCTGTCTTTGTGTCATGAAGCATCATGTGAATACTGGTAAATGCCACAGTGTGCACATCCAGCTGTTGCTGTGAACATGGGATCAAAAATACAGGCCATGTCATAGTTTTATTATAAGCTACAAGTTCTGCTTAGTAAATTCAATGCTGACATGTTTGCTAAAGGCAAAAAAAAAAAAAAAAAAGAAAAATACCTAAAA
>VXBX01001802.1:811839-869466 GCA_013400415.1 Scytalopus superciliaris
AAAAAAAAAAAAAAAAGGCAATATCACTATAAAGAAAGAAAGATGATTTTCAACACCAAATACTTAAAGCAATTTGAAGCCTAAATCTGCTGCAAGCTAAATTACTTCGGTAGCATGCCTGGTTTTGTGGAGAACATAGCTCACAAATAGGATGGAGCTGGCAGTACTAGGTTTCTACTGTTTAAATAAACCAAAAGTTTAGTGTTTGAGGCACTGTTGAGAAAGAAATATTAAGAGTTTTTCTATGAATCGACAGCAAGGAGCTATGAACTTAATTGCTGGTGTCTCAGGTGTGAGCAGTAACCTGTCCGTGCCACTAGCATATATGCTAATACATACTTAGGAGGCAATGTAAGTATTGTTATTAGAACATTCCTGAAATTTAAACATATATTTGTTGAAATTATTCAGTGGTTCAAGTCAAATCAAGAAATAGTTCACAAAGAGTCTGAAGTTGATACTTTTTGAAGAAAAAAGTTTGCTTCAGCTGTTTCCAGAGCTGTGGCCAGGACAAAGTGAAGAGAAACACACTGTCCAGTGCTTAGCTTAACCAGACATGAGTATCTAAAGTTCTGCACCACAGAAGGGGGTTTGGTTTGGGAAAGAGGGAAAGACAACACCAGAGACTTTATTTCTTTATGAGGCAGTGAAAAAGTTGCTCCCTACATTGTCCTCACTTCCATTCTCAGAGCAAATACTTGAAAGTGTAAGAGGATGATAGATCTTGTAGTCATCACCTAAATCTGTGGGTGTTAGGCTTTTACGTAGAAATGAAATGATTCTTCTGACTCTGTCACTTGCTTATTCAGGAGATGATCAGCATCTCAGGAACCTGCCATGTGTGATGGATCCTTGACAGATGGGTTTAGAGAGAAATGTAGCCCAAAGGAAGCTGTATTTTTGTCTAAGATGCCTGTAGAGCTGAACTACAAAGTGTGGGTGAGGCCAGCCTGTGGTTATGGCTACATGCTCAGCATGGGAAACAAATGGGAACTGACTCGCCTCAGATAGGTAACACTGCAAAGTACTCAAAAATAGTGGATTTACTCTTTCTGTCTCAGTAACTCTCAGTAATTATCTGTTTGTTACTGTTAAACACTTGTCAGATGTTTCCAATTATTTTATTCTAAGTGAGGATAAATAAAACACATTCTTGAAGTTGATAGCAAGAATAGTTCTATCGCTGCTCCTGGTTGGAGATCATACAAGAATATGCATACATAACCGTGCATATATTATTGCAATATAATTGCATATTCTGTATGCAGAAACCTTAGGGAAAGGCAGCTTCTCTAGTGCTTATTCTGTCTAGACTAACACTGAGCAGATGGCTTGTGGCATGATTTGTAAAAAGACATCCCCAAAAAATATGGTTGATTTTCAGTTGCAGTTTATACCCATACATGGATGTTTATTCCCTTTCTGACACGTGATATTTACAGTGAATAGCAAAGCAGTGCAGAGAGGCAGTAGTTATGGAATCATTGTAAAGAAAGGACTCAATGATCCTTGTGGATCCCTTCCAGCTCAGAATATTTTGTGATTCTGTGATCAGTAATTCTGTTAGGAACCAGTAATGAAAGGAGCTGCAAAGACTGTCAACAAGATTTCCTGCAGCACACCTTGCAAGATACTCAGTTGTGAACCATGAAACAGATACTGTAAAAACACTGATTATTGGTTAATTCCAGTTGTTCCTCTTAATCCAGATTCATGAGCATTTGGATTTTGTGAGAAAGGAGGCTGAGGGTAGTAATCTGTACCTAGTCCTCAATCTTGTCTTTACTTTGAGTAATCCTTCTTCCCTAATAGTAATGGAGCCCTTGAGATAGATGGTAGCAGCATGCTGTCCAAGTCTGACAGTGATGCCTCTTGGTCTTCTTTATATCCATGTTGAACATGTTTTGGTTTTGTCCAAGCTAACTCAAACTAGGACAGAAGTCTGCTTCAAGGTACACTACAGTAAAGCACTGTTCCTTAGACTATAAAAGGTTGACAGTGCTTTTCTCTGGCCTGTGCCTGCCTCACCAGAGTTATGAAGGTATTTATGAGATGCAGATTCTTGCATCACTCACAAAAGGAGATTTTTATTGTATATAAGACACCTGTTAATTTTTGTCCTCCTCATTCTCAAGTACAAAGACTTTTGCTGATGAGGCACTGAAAGATGAGAAACAACACAGTGCAGATCTGTTTCACCTGGTTTCTGGATATGCTAGTGGAAGACCTGCAGCCCAGATACTTCTCAGTGTTGGTAAAGGAAGGCAGTTTGTTTTCCACTGCTGCCCAGAGTATATTGTGCAGCACAATTTCTGTTCCAACCCCTCCTTTTTTCGATAGATTTTATTCTACTCATTTTGATAGAAATTACTTCTGTCACTTATATGAAGAAATTCTGTGATGTTCTTGCTTCAAACAGGTGATCCTGAAGTTCTCCACCACCTGTTCCCGGTTCCACGTCTCCTTTTCTTGTTGTGTCTCCCTGTAACATAGAAAAATACTGATCACTCTGTATTGCCATAACTGAAGATTGGTGCCAATATCTCAGCGCAAAATAATTGCTAGGCCTTCTTTGTTTCTTTTGCTTTCTATTTGAGAATAAGCAGGGCAGTTTTGGAAGTAACTTAAATATTAAAAATCCTATAAAAGCAATGATGCTTGCTGATAGATTTTGGGTACAATGTAAAATAATTAACAGTAAGAAAGAAAAAAAGCCCACAATTTGGTAAAATCTCACCAAATAAACATATGAAGGAGAGCTCACAAAGGTACACAGAGCGAGGAGTACTTGTGGGGAGAGAAGAGCAAGACGGGAGGAGGGCAAGGGGTTGTGAGATCTGGAAACCAGATTTCTTGAAGTGTCCCTTCAGTGGGGATGGTTCTGCAGCGGTTTCTGGTGAATACATAGGACATAACTCATGATGACCTACCTTCAAACCCTTAAAGTGCAATTCCTGGTTTCAGTGATGTGGATCAGTAAATGCAGCAATAATAATGGTTGCAGGCAAATCTTTTTCTGTCCTGTAAGTGCTGAGATTGCTTGTCTTTTGTCCTTGCATACAAGTGAAAAAGATTGTCTCTAGTTATCTATCATGCTTTGAAAACCTCTTCAAAAACTTTAACTTTAGTTAAAGCTTTAGCACCATAGTGTGCGTTCTTATAGTTTGCAAATATGGAACATTTGTTTTTCACATGTTGATGCTTTCTTAATACTTTCTCTTCCTTAAAACCTAATCTTTTCCTGTACTGTCAACAGAAGAATGTAATCTTCTGCTAAAGGAATCTGTTGAAAATTCCCATTGTATTTGTTTACGTATGTGCGAATGAGTATGAACCAGTGCATTTTAAACAGAATTCGTTATTAAATAGGAATTCTTTGTTTTCTTTCATTTTGTTTGGTCAACTGAAAAAGAACATCTGTACCATCATCCTCACTGCAATTTTGCACCCTGGCAATTACCCACATGAGCAAAGATCATGTGCTGTTTTAGAGAGCAGGATATAATTGTGCAGTGTTTCTGTTGATCTGGGTAATTTAGTGGAAAAACTCTGATTAGACTAATCTTGCCAAAAGGTAGTAAGGGACACATCAGATGGCTTACCTGTAATTTAGCTTTCTTTTAAGCTAGGTACAAATTGATGTTTTTGTGTACATAAAAAGACGTTAGAAAAAGATGTATTATTCATAGCTACTGCTTCCTAATGGACACTAAAACTTTTAAGATGCATAATGCATTTGCACTAACAAATATATATCCAGTATTTCTTAACTGTCAAATATATTTAAATATTAAAAAAATTAGTTGAATTTTTGCTTCATTTAGCAATATATTTTAAAAATGCATTCGGCATCGTGGGCTGTTTTGAAAATGCATTATCCAGTTAGCAACTGAATAAAATATTTATCTGACATGCTGACATAAAGATGCAAAAATCATTGTAGTGTAATTCTTTTTGTAGAGGTCTTAAAGCGAGGTGAAATTTCCATTCATTCATAGTCACAGTGCAAGGTTACTAGAAGGTCACCTCTTCTGAACAAACAGAGCAGTAGTTACAGTAGAAAACGATGAAAGCTGCTCAGATGAATCTTTAAGTGCTTATTCTTTGTGCAACTGCAAGGAATTACATAATGTTGAATCGTATTATTTTGCACATTGCAATCTAAAGAATCTAATCCAAGTATCGTTACAATCCCTGTGAGATTTAGTGCTTGGTAGGCTCTGAGCCATTCTACTAGATGCTCTGTTTTTTCTTTTCCAAGACCTTTGAGACAAATATGTCTGAATCATCAGTAGCAAAGCTTGTTTGTGAAGCTGGAGATGCTTCTGCCATCAAAAGCTCTGAATCCACTCTCAAAAATCTTATAGTTTGCTGTGTTGTGTGTGACATTCAGCTGTTATCAGCTGATTGGGAGAATGGGCCTCTCCTGACTCTGGTGAAAGTTTTAAGTGCAAGGATATTAAAGCTCTGAAGAAGGTTGGAAACTTGGCCAGGTGCAGAAATCAAGCACAGGTGCAGAAATCAAGCACAGGTGCAATCAGGGATAATGACTGGAGAGCAGAAGTACAAAAGAACAACACAGCACACAGCCATCTTCTTCCTCTTTGCTGGTGCTCTCCTGTAGGGGATTAAGGAAAATCTTTTGGGGTCTATTCCATTTGTCCATTGGAATTTGCTCTTCCCAACAAATCCTCTTTTCAGGTAAGTCAAGCAAAAATGCTTCTTACAGAAGGTAGAGACCTGAAAGGGCTTGAAGTGGACACCATTGATTGCTTGCTCACCCTTACGTTGCCCTGTCTATCCATCTTTCTTTCCATTAAACTCCCTTTGTACTGGATGCTGTCTGTGCTCAGAGTTTACCTTTGTTGATAGTGGTATTTTGAATGACAAGTTTTCTTATTTTGGACCCTGTGAGTCTTTCTTTGTCAGTCATGTTGTACTATAGAACCTTTGACGACCTCAACATTTTAATGTTTTATTGTTCCTTCTGGGATCTCTCTAATGCAGTAAAAGACTACAGGTGACAAGTCAGTCGGGAATAGAGCATGGTCCCTACTCACTTAAATTCATATCTGAAAATTTTGCTGACATTAGCCAGTTCATAATCTGATCCAGGAAGCATGTCTGCTGTGGATTTTGACTTTTGGAATTTTTTTTTTTTTTTTTTAATTCTATTCTTCTCTAGTACCATTGTGTATAGTTATTAAAATGCTTAGGGACTGGATTTTCCAAGATGCTTCTCAGCCAGAGCTTTAATAGCTCACAGGTTAATAGATCTGAAAATCAGGCTCCTTGTGTGCATTCTGTTGAACACTGACCTTCCATAAAAGACATGGTGATCTCTTCTCCAGCCAGTCTTGCAGAAGTGCCCAAAACATGGATTTTGCTGAATTATTGAACTGCTCAAAATCCAGTATGATTTCTGTCATCTAAAAATGCATGTGTGTCTTGCTGGGTCACTTTACTCCTGCTGTTGTAGAGAACACTGGTAAACCTTTGGTTTTCCCACCTTCAAAGAAAGCTTTCATTTTATAGTTTCTGAGTGTGTCACCAGTGTTTCCATTGCACTCTTTCTAATGACATTTAGGTCTTTTCCCTGACTGCCATAATTTAATTTATTACTAGTATGTATACATGCATGAATAGTTCAGATTTCATTTCCTAGATAGTAATTTGCACTTCTGGCATTTAATTTCATTTGCTGTTGGGTTGTATGTTTTATAGTTTCTGACTGGCTTTTCCCTCAACAAAATACTGCCAGCATGAAATAATTGGTATGGGAAAAGGATGCACACATGGATTATGTACAAAGGGACTTAATTGATTAGCTTTGTGAAAGATCCAAGCTATGCTTGGTGTACATTTGCCCCAGTTCAGTCAATGATACCAAATTTCTGTGGATGGCTCAGCACATCACAAAAATGCCTTTTCTTTTCTCATGAGGGTGGGTAGAGAGCTACCAGATTGCACTTTGTAATTCTTGAAATACATGGCAAAATCTCCGAGTTTTCAGAGTTTTGACCTTGGATGGTGCTTGGTGGGGCTTTTAGACTAAAGGTACTCTTTCTGTTCTTCTCTGCCTTAGTACAAGATGGTAAAATGCCAAATTAAATTAGAACTTTGTAGGGTTATATAACAATGCTACTTTAAATTTGCAATATGGTCTTTTCTGTCTAAATTTCATCATGTAATACTCAAAATTCACTTTGCATTGTATGAAAAATTTAGATGACAACCTAATATAAGATACTGGTAATTTGTCAGTAACAGAGTAGAGGAAATTAAAAAGTGCCTTGTGTGGTTAATAAAAATTATCAAGGCACTTTTAAAATAATTACTTCATAAACCTACCCAAAGGGAAAGTTCTGCAAAACGTTTCTGCAGAAGCTTTTTAAATCAAAGAAGTATTTCTTCAGTTTGGACTTGTCAAACTATTCACATAGTACTATTTTTTTTCCCCCTTAGTGCTTTGGCCCACCACTTGAGAAGAAAATTATGAATATAAATAGATACAAATCAATAGGAACAGTGTTTTATTATTTCACTGGGAATTTCTGTACAATTTGAGAGCAACTTGCTACAAGTTGAGCAGACGATTAAGGTTAACCTTGATCTTAAGCCAGCTAGGTTGGCTTACATTCTATCAGCAAGGGATTTAAATTTACTCGGACACATTTTAATTGGCATTTATGCAACGTGTACTCACAGATGCTGAATTCATTGAGAAATACTGAGTGCCATCTGTTTGACTCTGTTTCCTCTCTATTAAAGTATAATAAAATAAGGCCAGGTCCTTCTGGCTTGCTAATATATTTATCTTTCAGAATACAATATTTTAATTACCATATCAATAATGTGTTATTCTATGCTAGATATTAATTTCTCTGTTTAATTAAAAATAACCTTATTCTCTGTGCTCCTTTTTGTAGCTGTTTCCACTGTAAAAATGTCTTCAAAAAAAGTAGTGGATGATGTTTCCATCTTTGCTGAATGTAGGTGCTACTACTATTGATTCATATGGAAAAATAATTGAAGTTAGTAAGTAACATCCATCCCATTTCTGAAGAACTTGACTGCATATAAAACATGATTGTTATTGATTGATCATGTTGCTTAAAGTAAGCATGTATGAATTCTAGATACACCAATTATATTTATTTGGGAACATGAGAAACAAAAGGAATTTTGATTATCCGGATAGTGTGAGAATATATATATGCACACACAGAAGTATTCATGTATTAATTTCCAACCTCATATGGTAAATGTAACAAAAAAAGATATACCATATAATGTCTTTCATGACTGGACCAAGCTGTTTTCAGTCCCTAGTACTTCATGTGGAGTGGGATCTTCTTACTGAAGACTAAGCCATAGTGAATTTGGGTTCAAGTGGTGCATTCTGAATAGGATTATACATGGTCCTGGTGTATAATCACAGGTAGCATAAAGCAGCACTGAGTGCAGTTCATGTATTTGCACTTCCCCACTCTTATGTAAGGAAGTAATAAAGAAGGCAGCTCCCATACTGTAAAATGATGATTGTTAGTGTTATTCAAGGTTTCAAGATATTTTTTAGGTTGTGATTTGTTTTGTTTTTAATTGAACGCTCTACCTGTACTTCAACCAGATTGAAGATGTTTTCCCTGCTTTTGGCATTTTGAGAGAGAACTGAGAAGTCTCTCCCTGATTGAAGAAAACTTTTAGGCATGTCTTAAATTTATTGTTGCTCCAGAAACATTGGGACACACTTAAGCACTTTTCTAACCTGTGTTTCAATATTTCTCTCTCTTTTTTTTTTTTTTTCTTTTGCATTACTGTAACTCATGAAAGGTGTGAATTTTCATGGTGAGGAGTAGAAGATTTCTCTTTTTTAATTTGAAACTTATAGCTGTCTCCAATTTAGTTACCTTCTCTTTACATTCCTACAGTAGAAGCTGTTTAATTCAGTAAGTTTTACAAATTGCTGCTGAGGTCATACTTCTACTTGGGTACATGACACTTAATTTTTAGCAGTGTTACTTCCTGCATGAGAAATATATTTTTTTTTTTTTTTTAATGATGAAATTTTGATACTGGTTTCTCTGTTGCATGTCCATATTTATGCTAAAACAACTTCTAGAGTAATTTGGACATTTGTTATATGAGAATGTAAAACTTGCAGGGGGTAAGCAGATTTGAACATAAAATATGAAGTACAGTAAGTTAACAAGATAAAAGATGTGGGGTAACATCTAATCACAAAACCCCACATACCTTCTCTCTTTTTTTCCCAATTTTTTTGTCTGTCCCAAGGTTTTCTTTGCAGGGTAAGCAAATGTATTTGAATGCAATTGTTCAAGTTATACAGCAAATTTGGGAAACTTTCTTGTTTTACTTGTGCAAGACACTTGCCTTTGATAGTGTGTTTGTGGAGCTGTCTTTATGCAAAGCTTGTTGCAACCGTGCCTCAGCTTTCATCATTTCTCTATGGTGGGTTATATGGAAATAATAGTAATTCCCTTACATACTATGCAATTAGCCTTGCTAGATGATATTGGATCTACAGATTCGGTTTCAAAGGGGAGGTTAAGACACCATGAGTATCTTTTTCCTTTGAAGTATGCTGTTGAGACTTCATCTGGGGATAAAAGGGTGCTGACTTCTGGGGCAGTGGGGGCTAAAAGAAGAATGCCCATCTCAAATATGGGCAAATGAGATTGTTTCTATTCTCTGCAAATGCTGACCTATAAAACATGGATGCTTCAAAGAGCTGAAGTGTTAATCAGATAGATGTTGATGGATATAGCGGGTTCAATGTTCAATAAGACTGTAGGGGAAAAAAGCCCCACAGTCCTTTCAGGGGGGAAAAATCATATCAAATAGACATGCATGTAATAGATATTTATTTCTTTACTTGTTACCAGCAGTGCTAAGCGAAGTGTATTCGCACTTGAAAAGTATCTTTTTAATTATCCATCTGTTTTTCCCTTACCTTTCATTATTCTTTCTGAATTGGTGGTTCTGTGTGCTTCAAATGGTATGTAGATTAATTTTAGTTCTGGAAGTCTTAAATTATTTATACTGTTTGGGAATAATGTGCATTCCCATTGTTTACAGCTCTGGTGTTTCTCATTAGGTAGCATCAGTCTTGTTTTGCTGAGAGTGTCCTCTGTTGATTAACTCTCTAGATAATTTGATAATGGCCTATATCCAAATGATGTATATACAAATCCCAGTTGTCTGCATGAACCTTGGCAGAGTTTAGTGAGGTATTTGTTACTGGGTTTTTAAGATGAATATGCATAGAGTTACCCCTTTCGTCTTTAAATTTTTTTCCTCTAAGAGATTAGATAGTTTTGTCTGCCAAACGGTTTTACACGTTAGAATAAGCTAAGGCTACCTAGGCATTATGTGTACAGACTTGTAGTGATAACAAGTTGACACAATAATGGGAATAAATGCTGATAACAAATGCTAGTGACATTTCTTATTTCTGATAACTGGTAAAAGGACTGTCTTTATTTTCCCTACTTACTATTACTCTTAAGTGTTTCCATTTTAGGCCATTGATTCAATGAATTTGTCCATATATAATATTGTTTCTGTGGCTTTAGTAAGGATACAACAGATACATTTCTTCTCTCCAAAAAATCCAAAATATACAAATACTTTCTAACATTTAGCTGTAGTGCATATGTACGTTGGTACAACATAGTTCTGAGAAAAGTATCTTGTTGCAAGAAATATAGCAAAGAAAACTGAGTACTTTCATGTGCCTTACAGTTTGTATAAACATTAGGAGTGCCTACTGTTTAAAAACATTTTCTTCATGACGTAACTATAGTGCTCAGTCTGAAAGTTCAGGAAAGGTTCTGAGTAATGACTTGTCATGGTAATGTGCTGAAAGATGCCAGTCAATTGCATTCAAGCACATAGGGAGCAACAAAGCACTTTCTGTGGCAGAATATCTCTTTTTGCTTTAGATTTTCATATATAAATCAACATGGTGACTTTGAAGATTCTTGTTTGCTGCCTTGTGTTTTCTTGTTTCTTGACAAGAGGAGACTTGTATTACCTGTTAGCCCTCTTGCTCCTGGTTAGTTTTGTAATCACTACCTAGAGTCCAGTAAATTCACATACACTGAAAAAAAACGTGTAATGTGATCTTGAAACTTATCTGACATTTCTAAAATTGTTATAGTTGATATTAATAAGGATTTTTTGAGATACAAGGTGTTCTTAGTTCTACTGCATGTTTGTTACGTGTACAGCAAGTAGTTGCAAATAGCACAACCCAGTAGAAATGTGTTTTTAGAGGGAAATGGTTGGTCTGAGAAGTGTTGTCCACACTGTACACATTTCATGAAGACTCCGGTTTGGTCTGTTGCCTGAACATCCATGGGAACCTAGTGTTCATCTTCTGATCCACTGATCACCTTCAAATAATCAGGCCCCATTCCAATACACAAATCAAAGCTAAGTTGGTGGAGATTTGGAGATCTCATTCACAGTGCAGTGCTGATCCAAATGCAGGTAAACATATTCACAGAGAAACTTCATTTTGCTTTTTAGTTTGTTTTTTGCTTTGTTTGGAAGCAAACTGAAGAGAAGCCAATTTTTCGTTTCTTTTGTGTATTTACTTGAGGCCCATATAAATATGCATACCAGAAACCTAACAAATGAATTGAAATTCTGACGTGCCTAGTATGGCTTCCCTAGTCTAACTAACTAGCTAGGGTGGAAAACCAGAATAGACTGCTGAACCCCATGTTCTATTGGACTAAAGACACCAGTAATAATGAGTAGCAGTAAATAATCCCATCAGAGCCATTCACTGGTAATTTTTAAAGTGTGTAACAATTAAATCAATCAATAACATACCAACTGGAGTTTTTGTTTGCTGGAAAGTCCTATACCAGCAAAAACGTATTGTCACACTATATCAGAAAAACAAACGTGAGGATTTTGGCAATCCAGATACCAATTTAGAGGTTGGTTCCCCCACCCCCTCCCTTAACTCAGTTGTTTCTGAGTGAATTTATTAGATTACCAGTAGCTTTTATCTTATAAATTCAGTGGCTTCTGAAATACCATTTGCCAAATTAATAGCAATGTATTTACTTTTTTTAAATTGGCCTGAAAATGTATGTCATTTATTTTTGTGCATCTACTGATAGTCTTGAATCAATCCTTATAATGTTTTCAAACTTACTTTTTTGTGCTTAAAAATACAGCAAAGAAGCAGGCCACTGAACTGAGTTGAAAAATTTATTCAGAGTTCTTGGAGAAGTAGAAGACTCCTGGTCTCACCCAATACTGCATTTGCTTTTTCTCTCTATAGCAATTCTTAATGGAAATCTAAGAGAGTCTTGTGGTTTACCAAGAAATTAACCGGTGTGGGCAGCTCAGGATGGGTAGGAATTAAATTAACAGAGTTGGTAAGTCTTTGTAGAGTGTCTCATGGCACTCCACAGTTGAGGTTTGTAAGGGCGAGGGAAATCGATCATAGATACTTCTGCTAATGCTACCCCATCTCATATGGAATGAAGAAAAAGTTTGGTCTGTTGAATTTTGTCCCAGCTTTCATCTTTAGCAGGTAGAAATACCAAAAAGAAGGGGAAAAAATACAACAGACAAATTACTGAAAGTACATGTCTTTCGACATGTCTTTACGATTTCTTCACTCCTTGAATTTCCTGGGAAGCTGTTAAGGAGTTGCACTGTACTGAAGTTTGTCATAGACTGTAAGACAAAGGTGAAAGCAGTATTTCCCCAAAACGCACTCACTGCTTAGATCCTTTTTGATTTTCATAGCCATTTCTGTTACCTTGGTTTGTTTTGTCTCGGATGCATTTTTAAGTTCGTCTTCCAAACAATCCAAAGTAACATTACACTCGCCCACTTGCCTTTTCCTTTGCTGGTGAGTGCAGGTGTGTTGTGTTGTGCACCACAAAGCCCCCACCAGCCCATGGTGCCTCAGAGCATCACAAAGTTGGACAGCGATGGATGCCAGCATCTCTTTTGTAGCTGTTATTAAAGATGCTATCTTTAGCTGCAAGACTGAAGTTATGCAACTTAATGTTCTGTGTGTGTTAAAGTATTAATGAAAACACAGAGTAGAAAACAATAACTGCGACCAGATATAAAAGGAAGCATTTAATCAAAATTAAAATCTTCAGTAATGAAATCTGCCTGGCTTTATGCGCGTTTGTGTTCACGCTGAGCATCGCCCTCTGTTTCCTTTTGTTAATTCTGAATCAGACTTCTGGCTGCTGCCTTACCACATGGGGTGATCCAGAACTTCCTGCACTCCTTCCTGCCAGCAATACAGCACACTCTGCTAACAGGCAGTGTTTCTCTGAATTTTACTCAGTAGCACTTATTGCACTTTAAATACTAACATATTGATCAATTGGCACATTGCCTTTGACTATCTCATAGGGACTGAAGCCAGAGCAAGAGTCCAAATGCAGAAGAATTTTTCTGTATGATGTTACTGTCTTGCCATTTACAATAGTGTGTAAATCTCCAAGAGCTGCAGTTCAGAGTTCCAGCTTGGTGAATTTGTTGTGTCCATTTGCTTACAAAACCATTTTTCATTGTTGTAGCTATTAACTTTGCTACTTTTTAAATCCTCTTTGTAGAATTTTACAATATTTGAAGCCTTTGGATGTTTTCTAAATGATGAGCTATCATTGTAAATCGTGAAGATGTCTGTCTTGAGATTTCTCCAATTCTGAACAATAGAAAAATTGAGTGTATGATATTTTGCCATGCTGCTTTATAGCGAGAAAGCAGAATGACTAACTTCTTAGAATATGCCTAAAATAGAACAAAGATTTGCCTGTACCATTCAGGATCTAACTGAAAGCAGTTAATTGAATTAGATGAAGGCTATATTTCTCTATGACCTCTGTGTAACGCTGTCTGCCATTTTCCCCTGAGGTGATTTCTTGCATTGTTTTCTAAATCCAGCAAAAGTAAGTTGAGAAGTATGTGATATTTGGCATAAATGTAATTTTGAAAAGGTTTATCCATTTCTACCATGGCAATTGCTTGTCAATTTACATCTTAAATGTTTTAGGAGGTTAAAATGCAAATAACATAACCATAAGGATTATGTATGCATGTATTTGGACATACAGAGTATAATTACCAAAACATCTGCTGTCTAAGTCAGGTATGTCCTGCTGTATAGCATTCTGGAGAGGTGAAAAAAACCCAGGAGCTCTGTGGTCTGTAGATCGTGTCAAGAGAATAAAATTGTATACAAAAAGAAAATAATAGAACACAATAAAAGTGTTTGCAGTAGTTCAGCAACGTTTTTGGCCTTGCTATAGTGTGATGCCAACAACAAATGCTGTTCTTAGTTCTGCTGTTATTTAAAATTAGCCACTCAGCCATAAAAAGTTTCTGCATCTTGCCCCTTCTGACTGATGTTTCGGGCTTGACCTCACATGTAATGGGGCAATACAATTTTCCAGAATATTAAAGAAGCAACTTAGCTCTTCAAGTGTGTGGTAATGATACTGTATATTCTCTTATATTAAAATGTCATGTTTTTCAACCACTTTAACAGCATAATGGTTTTTCTTTTTTTTTTCCCATGGAAATAGAGTCCTTTCTAAAAGTGTTGATGGTAGTGGTACAGTTATAACACTCTAGAATTTAAATGCTAAGCAGAAGGACATGGCTAAAATTGTTGTGTTGAGGCAGGACCTTGAGCAAAACACTGACAAAGTGCATATGCAGATTTAGGGCTATGCATAGTGCAGAAACATTGTTATCAAGGGCATGGACATCTATTTCTTTGAAAATGTCCTCTGAAAAGTTTTTGACTTCTTGAGAATGAAAGGGTGGTTGTTAGCATATGTACAAGCATCAGCCATTTAAGTCTTCCCTGTTGGTACAGGACCAGTGCTGCCACAGTTTCATTGGCAAGTCTCTGGAGTAGTTGCTTCTTCTCTTTTGACAGCACAGGTTAAGACAAATTAGATCTGGCCTACTGAGGGATTTTAAGCTTAGAAACTATGGGGAGAGACTCAGTTTGGCACATCTCAACCCAACATATCTTACTATTTAAGAGCAACACCTTTTAAACCAATTGCAATCAGGCTCCATTTGCCAGTACCATAATATCCCAGCTTTAACCTCTCGTTGAAAACTGGCTGAATGTTTGCTTCTGTCCTTGGTACCTATATTCCTTCCTGTATTTTTATTCTCTGGAATCCTGAGTTACAGGTTTTTTGGTCCTTATATCTCTTTTCATATTGATTGTCTCTTTATGCATTAATTTGGGGAGCCAAGGCAAGGTCTCACTGCAGCCTCTTAATCTGCTTCTTTTTCTCCATTATAATCTGCTTTGAAGGAAGGCCAGTGTGGCCAAGAGTTCATTGCAACCTTGATTTGGAGTGTATTTACAGAATGCAGCCAAATCCTTGGATTTAAAGACGCAAACCCTTCTTCGCCTAGGGAAAAATAATTTATGATGTCTGAAAGACAGAGTTCTTGGGTGAGCTGTTTCTAAAACCCCTTGGTTTGTGTCCATAAATTTGGAAATACGCTGTGTTAGTCATGCTGAAAATATTGCCTGTAATCCCACATGATTCAAATAACCCAGAACTTTAAATTAAATGTATAATAATAATGGTGATGATGGGGAAAAAAAATAAATAATAAATCAACCAAAGAAAATAACTAAATATTTAGGATAAGTGAAGGGAAATTTTCTCTGCAGTCTGTGCAAATGAATCTGTTCTTCCAGGAGATAAATTCTTACTTATAGGTAGTAAATTCCTTGTCCTAGAGTGTCATACGTGGAAGATGTTGAGAGAGATTGCGTTTTCTACACAGTCAATCAAATTAATAATTAGGCCTCTTCTCCTTATCTATTTTCAATTTTCAGTCAACCTAAGGGATACTCTCAGAGCTCTGTGCCTGAGGCATCACAGATCCTTCAGGGTTTAATTAGGTTTCCCAGTGCTGCAGCATGCTCTCTTAGGCCTGTCAGTTACCCTTCTCACAGGAGTTAAAATTACTCTTTATATGACTTACCAGATTTGGTCACTTAATTGATTCCCAATTCATCATCTAATCAATTTACAATTACCTTTCCACACATGGAAATGCTGTTGCGAGTTGACAGCTATGTTGCCCAGTAAGATTCTGGGCAATACTTAAAGCCCAAACCTTAAACTAGTGAAATAAAATCAGACATTGTGAGTCGTTTCCATAAATTTTTGTAATGGTCATCAGTAACTTGCAGTCAGTGTTTTTTATAGGAGTCTTTCTTCTTGGAACCCGCTCCTAACGCATGAATTTCTTTCCCTTAACAATTAAAAGTTCCTTAATGACAGTAACAAATGACAATAAATATGTTTATTTTAGACTCTTTATCTGCCATCATATGCTTATTGCCAAATGACTAAATAGTTAATGGCTTTTGAGTGTAGTATATTGCTTGATTCAAGCATATGACTTAATTTGTCGTCAGCACCTAAAGGATATAATCTAGTAGGTTCAACACTCCCTTGATTTTCTCCTTAGTTAGTGGATTAGAAGCGTGTTGGTCTTCTATTTGCTAACCTGTATTGCTGAGTGTATTAGGAATGGCACTTCCCAGAGATGGTAACTATTGACCTTCAGTGGGTAGGAAGGGGTCCTCATTTGATGATGCTATATTGAATCATAGAATGGCTTTGATTGAAAAAAACCCTTTAAGATCTCCAAGTCCAACCATTAACCAAGCACTGCCCGAGTCCACCACTAAACCATGTCCCCAAGTGCCACATCTGCCTGTCTTTTAAATACCTACAGGGATGGTGACTTCACCACTTAATTGGGCAACCTATTCTAATGCCTGATCATCTTTTCAGTGAAGAATTTTTTTCCTGAGATCCAATCTAAACCTCCCCTGGTGCAACTTGAGGCCATTTCCTCTTGTCCTGTCACTTGTTACCTGAGAGAAGAGGCTGAGCCCCACCTGGCTACAGCCTCCTTTCAGGTAGTGAGACTCCTTTTCTCCAGGCTAAACACCCCCTGCTCCCTAAGCTGCTCTTCATCAGACTTGTGCTCCAGACCCTCCTCAGCTCCACTCCCTTTCTCTGGACACGCTCCAGCCCCTCAGTGTCTTTCTTGCAGTGAGGGACCCAAAACTGAACACAGGATTTGAGGTGTGGCCTCACCAGTGCTGAGTCCAGGGGGACAATCACTGCCCTGGTCCTGCTGGCCCCACTATTGCTGATACATGCCAGGATGCCATTGGCCTTCCTGACCACCTGGGCACACTGATGGCTCATGTTCAGCTGCTGTCAACCAGCACTCTCACCTCCTTTTCTGCTGGGCAGAGGAAAAGCAATCAATCAAAAACATAATTCTTTGGAGACCATCCGTTTTCCAACAACTTAAAGGTTACAGTAATGGAAACAGTACATTTTGTTAACATTTTGGAAGTGTGATCTAATTTCACTGCTGCCGTTTCTATCACCTGTATTTAACTCTATTTCAGCTAGTTTGGGATTATGTCTTGGTTCTATTTATCAGTGTTAAACCAAGGCTCTGTTCCCTTGTTGCTTTGACTATCAGTGCTCTTTACTGGCATCATCAGCTAGGTGGTACCAATAATGGTACAGTAAATTACATAGGTCTGTAACATGAACTTAATAGTGCTTCCTGAAACCTTTAACCTGTTAACATTCTCATAGTAGAATGTGGTATGAGATTCACTAAAATCTTGGAGATCTGCATGTTTGATCAGAAATAGGCAACTCCTCATTGCTGGAAACTCTGTGTTGCTGTGTGAGTAGTAGCAATATGGGTTTTCTTAACAACACTTCCCAAAATTGTTTAAAGCATTGTATGTATGCCATTCAGTCTCTAATTAATTCTTTCTCATTCATTCACATTAAATAATACTATTCTTCAGCACTCTTAATTCTTCCAAATTTCTATATGTCTCTTACAATGTCTGCCAAAATCTTCAAAGTGCTATCATTTCAAATATAAAAATAATCATTGACATTATGAAATGTTTGCACAAAAAACAACGTAATAATAAAAGACAGATCTTAAATTGTTTAAATGTCTAAAAGAAAGGCCTTTTGAAATCTTTTCTTGCATCCTGATGGTTGTTTCATTTAACTAAAGGAGCTCTTAAAATAGAAATATATATGATGCTGTGGGCTCAATTACATAGACCCAGGTCAAGTGCTGAACTGACTCATGGTAATACATATGAATACTAAGCAAAAAATAACATTTGACTTTAGAGTACTTTTGTTTCTCCAGGCTTTGAGGGTAGTAAGTTTTGCTAAAGGGCAGAGTTTAAAGTAGAGCAGGACAGCACTGTATGAATACCTTACAGTGAATGTGTTGTCATAAATGTATAGCCCAAGATTCAAAATTGACCTCTGCTGTGGTGATGTTAAGTCACTGCTTTGTGATCAGTCTGTTTACAATGAGCAATCTCTTCTGTCTGGAAACCTGTTTGGTGTGAATTCTCAGACTGTGCAGTCAGAGATATCCTGTGCTGTGGGAGAGCTGGCCGTGTGTCCGGTGCTTCCATAGTTACGAAGCTCAGAGAAGGCTGAAAGTGTTTTAGAGATCTGGATAGTGAACTGATTGGCATCTTCTTGCCTGTAGAAGGCTTTTAGTCCAGCTGAGGAAGGGGTAGAAAGAGGTCAAAGTGCTCCAAGGTAGGAATTACAGGAGAGAGGAGCCCTGGGCATGCTGGCTGTGACTTCCTGCCTCTTGGAGGCCTTGTAGAAGTGTAGACATCTTTTGAAAAATTCAAAACAGTATTGCTGGACTTGGTCACTGCATAAAATTATTGCCGGTATTACATGAGTGTTCTTGTTAAATGATCATAACAGTAATTTCTGGGTATTTATAGCCCTCCTATTTCTGTTCCATTTTAATGACTATATATTGTAGTTAACACCAGTGTTAACCTGGTTTTAACACCTTCAGAAAGGGAAAGAAAGCTTTTTTTTTTTTCAGGGAACAGGTTTTTCCTTTAGCTTTATATGACTGCATGGAGACTTGTAGGGAGGTTTCTTCAGAAAAGAATATTTCTCATTTGTAAATGATCAAAGTGTTTGCTCAAACCAGATAATTGCAGTTTAATAAGGTCTAAAATATACTATGGTAACACACGTGTTGACTTAAATCTGATAATGCATGCATTTTTTGGTTGTTTCTTTTTAACTTAATTAGGTGCTCCAACACTTTCCTGTTAGTGGCATGCATGTATTAAAAATTATATCCTGACATCTGCATAAATTTCATGCCAGCAAGGTCTTTAAACAAGGTACCATAATTCTGGCTGATGCTGAAGTTGTAATTAAAATTAAGCACCTGGTCTGAAGCACTGTTCCAACTGACAACCATCTTATAATGTGTTTGAATGCCAAAAATCTCTGGTGTGTCTCACTACATTTGAATTACAAGTTCTGTAGGTAGTGGGGAAAAGGCATCATTGCTGGTACCTAAATTACAGGAACAGTTCTGCTTTTGAATAACAGCTCAATCCTGACTAAGAAGTAATTTGTTTCTCTTTGATTATGGCTTCATGGGATTAAAAGGTTTGTATGACCACCTAAATCCATTTTTGTTGCCCTAATCTTATAGCATTTTAAAGCAAATTCTCATTTTTGTTGTTACGGTCATCATATTTTATTAGTCAGATTAAGTATTAGGTGGAAACTTTGTTTCTAAATATTGCTGTTTTGTTGGGAAGAAAAGAGGAAACATGGAAATACTTTTTATATATTTATAGGAATTGAAATAACAGAATTGGTAGGAATAAAAAAGGTTAACCAAAAGACAGGGCAGTGGTCCATTCAGGCTGCACTGCTCAGCTTCACCTTGTTTGATGTTAGGGTGGTTTTGTTTGCTGGTGGAAATTGGCTCATTAGCTGAGATTTGGTTGCTTTTCTAGAGGAATGTGAGGAATGAGCATTTCTTCTATTTATTTCACTTCCTTTTTTTCCCATTTTTGAGGCACTTGTTACTATTCAAAGAAAAATTCAAATTGCCTTCATGATGAAAGTCTGGAGATCGTTGAGATCTCTTCTGTTATCCAGCTGTGAGAGACTTTGGCTTGCCACTCTCTCTTTAGCAGCTAAACTTGCAAAATAGTGTGCTTTGTCTGGGATGGTGCAAGAGAGTTAGTGGGAAGCAAATCTGGGTGATGTCTTTTTTAAGAACTGAAATGGATTAAGATTACCTTGGTTGGACTAAGAAGCTGCACCCTAAAGATCTTCATTGCCCTCTCTTCTCTGTTCATCGGGTGATCTTGGTTGATTAGGGATCACAGATATATTTTGGTGCACTGCTTTGAGCTGATCTAGCATGAAGTGTCTGGACTAGAACAGACCTGTAGTCAAAATTTTCAGAAGGTTTCCTTGTTTCCAGATCTTAAACGATACCACCTGTTAAGGCATGATACCCACAATGTATGATGGTAATTAGTGTATTCCTTACAAATTCATTCTTTTCAAGTATTGACTAGAACTTTCTGGTCTGTTAATTTTTTTTCATGTTTTCTTTAGTGCTTTTGAATCACAGTCACTTAAAGACAAACTGCAACAATAATCTTTCTTACTTATCTACGATCTATGTAGGCAAAAATATCCTGCCTGCTTACCTTCCTTCCATTTCACCCAGTAGTGACTCCCTACTCTTTTTCATAGTAGCCAACAAAGAACTTAAGAAAAAAAGCACAGGGCGCTGCATTTTCAAAGCACTGTTTAGGGTTTACACAAAAAATGCTGTCTCTGCTTATGTTGCTTGTCAGTAAAAGTTTATCCTTAAGTGACTGCCAGTTCCCTTCTTCCCTGAGTAAGATTCTGTGGGGAAAGGAAAACTGGCTGATTAAATAGTGCACAGTACAAAGTGGTTGTGTGCCCAGTTGACTTTTAAGTGGAGTTACAGAAGATGCTCTTGAACCTGATTAGTTCAGCACGTTCACACAGCAAGATCATAGAGTTGTGCTGCTGTGCAGTGACAGTGATTATAATCATTATTTGTTGTATTTTAGAAAATATTAGGTAAGATGTTAAACTTTAACCACGGTCTGTCAGAAATATGACAGGGGAGGAGGGAGGAAGAAGTGTAGTATTTATGATTCCACACAGAATTGCTTTTAAAAAGGAAAAAAGCAAACGTCCTCTTAGTGTATCTATTTTCATTCCAGCTGCACATGTATAGAGAGAGGTGCCTGTGGTGAAATTTGACCCTTTGGTGACGGAAAGCATTTGCTGTACTGGATTGCAAAGTATACTTCTAATATATCTTCAAAAGGAAATGTATTCTCAATTTACAGTGAGCCTCTACTATGAAGGACAGAAAAGAAAAAACTAGGTGTTTTCAGTAAGGGATGAAAATTTTAGATTTATAACTTCATGGAAGATTTCCAGGGCCTGAGGCAAAAAAACCAGAGCATGTATCTACTTTACAGCTGCAAAAATAATTACATGATGACTATCTGTGGAGTAATCTCTAATGGATTACATTTTGTTAGCATTTCATTATGTAATGTTAGAGCCAAAATAATTCATATTAAAGGGGAAAAAAAAAAACTTGTTTTGATGTATATGTGGCCTGGACCTTTGATGTCCTCCTAAGGCATTGTATTAAGAACTGGTTAATTTGTGAAAGGTCTTGGTTTGCAGACAAGGTACTGTGCTTGTAAAGCTATTATAAGACTAAGGAGTGTAGAAATTACAGAAGTAATTTGTTTTTATTATGCAAGCACTGGACTTCTTTGTTGCTTCAAAGGTGCTAAAGCCATCTGAGGTCCTATCTGATAGGCTTTCCTCTCAGATTTATGAGGTCTTTCAGACTTAAAAAGCACTTACGGGTTTATTAAGATCTCTTGATTTAATTTTTTTTTAAACTTAAGGGTGCTTCTTTTTATATGTCTCTTAGATTTATCCAAGTGATACAATCTTCAGCAGTAATAAGAGGCTTCTTACTCATGGTCAAAACACCCCTTTTATTGTGCTGCAATAGAACTGTGGTGTAGCAAATAAAGTCTTCTGCACTTTCATGTGCTGTTGGCAAAGGGGCGTGGATACACCGAGGTTTTTTAGTTATGGCAACTTCTGTTTTTTCTTCTTTAATATTCTTTAGTTGGGAAAAGTAGGGGATAAAAAAAATAGAAGTAATAATATGACCAGTGGCTCTAAGCCAGATCAAGTCTCTGAAGTATTAAAGTAAATAGAAAAAAGTTCTTTGACTTCAGTAGAAGCAGTGTCAACTTAGCCACTTATGCTGTATGCTATACTGTGTCTAGGTGGCTTGAAGGTTGCTTGGGAACACAAGAAATTACATTTGGTTATTAATGCCATATTCAGTATACATGGAATAAGGATATATAAAGTTTTCAGTGTATGTGAGTAGCATTTTAATGCTTCCGCAACGAAAAATAATTTGGTGTATCCAATTTTGATGCATCAGTGTATATGGGAATATAGTAAGGAAACTGTAATAAAATGTTGGTTAAAGTTAATAAAGTTTTGTTGAAAGCAGAAGGGAAGCTAAAAGATTGGCTTTTGGCTTACCTTTCTGAATAACTAAAAGTGACATCACTCTCCTCTTTGAAAACGTATTCTTTCCTCTAGGTGTAATACAGATTGATGTTATACATTAAATATTTTCAGTTTTTCCTGAGTTCATAGTAGTAAAATATCCATGCATTTTGCTTTTGAGAGCGTGAAGTTTTTGGCCTTAGATGGAGTGTGCTTTCATTGGCTCTCATGTATGAAGCAATGTTTTATTTGTTGTGTTGCTACTTGTTTGTTTTTTTCAATAAAATGTCTACACTAGGTCTGTTCAAGAGTCCTAGTCTGTCCAAGAGAACATGTTCATCCAATAGCATCTCATTGTTGTAGACTAGATGACCTCCAGAAGACCCTTTCAGTCTAAATTATTCTATAGTTTCTTCATTAAATCCTATAATTCTGTTCTATTAGATTGTATTATTAAAGTGATAGAGGCATTGATTATCCCCTTTCAATGCATTAGTATTTCCTGATTCCAGAGCATCCAGACATTTCACTCATTGAACTGAAATATTTGCTATGTGAGTGCTTCAGTACAGAAAGGGATTGGTAAATTCCAGTGATGTCTGGTGAGATCTCTACTATATTTAAGTCTTGTTGGTACCAGAAATTATATTATTTTTTTCCTCCAATAGTGGCAAAATATTTTTTTTATTTATTGCTTTTGATTCCTATTTACATTTTTGTATCAATGTGGAACTTTCCCTGTTGTGTATTATGTTATAGTGAGCCAAGCTGGAGATATAGGCCCATGACTGTGACTACTGAATGGTAGGGCATCAGAATGTAAGGAATGTGTATCTGAGAACAAAAAATCAAAGGCAGTCACAACTGATTATTGACAGGGCTATTTGCCAATAATCCTCCAACACAAATACAAATAATTTTTGCTCCCTTCCTTCATTTTAGGTGTGTGAGGAAAGTACATGCCTCTGACCCAGAGTAGATGACCCATTTACCTTCTGACCATTCTAAAAAGTCCTAACAGCATGAAAGACCTTACAGAGAGGAATGGTTTGGTGGTGGTGCTGTACCTGCCAATCCGTAAGCACAACCACATTCCTTAACAGCTGACAATAAATCACACGTCACTTTGAAGAAGCATTAACAACCAAACCTCTGTTCAGTAGTGACTGTCCATATAACTGTTGTCCATGGCTTGGGGGATATATTATTTTGCTGCAGATTCTTGGCACAAAATCATTGCAGGTAGCAAGAGTGACATACAGCTTGGCAAAAATCCTAAGAGCCCTTTGGTTGTAATGTGCTTTTCCATTACCATATCCTTTGTTCAGTGTGTATGGAGTAACAGCAGTGGAGAGGACTAGAATGTTATATTTGTTATCGTTTGAGTTATTTATTTTTAGATTTAAACTTAATGCCACTTACTTGGCAAGACTTAGGAATGCCATTATTCTGTTAAACTATGTTCCTGTGTAGGGGTCTGCTAAGCACAGTATGATGTCGCTCCCCTCCTAAAAAGAAAAATAGCCACACAGTTATTGATAAAACTCACAGTGAGTGATTGGGGGAAAGATGAGTTTTGTAGGTCTGGGTTTGGCCAAGTGATGAGAAAGAAAATGTAGCCATAATAACAATGTTTCCTTCTATGTAAAGGTAGCAAAATTGACTTTCTCCAAATAGGTCCTGGCGTAGGCTTAGTGATGGCTCCTAGAGATATCGGGAAAGATATTTAATACTTTTTGCTTGGAAAAGACTCAAACCGAATTGCAAAGATGAGTTTGGCTACGGCTGGACAAATGTTTAGTGTCTTGTAATGTCATCAGAGGACTGGGAATTTTAGTTAGTGTATTCATTTTTTGCCATAAATTCAGAGATGGGTGCAATTTCTATGGCCAGCAGCCAACCTTTAACCATAAGCCTTTGAGTTACTGGCAGGCTGACCTTGTTTCTCAGGGGGAAAAAAAAGGGACACAAAGCGATCTCTTTGTTTTTTGTTATTTTTTCCCCCAAATTATGTTCTACCAGAAGACATTGTGCCATCTTCAACTGTGAGAGGAGTCATAGACTGGTTTGGGTTCAAAGCAACCTTCAAAATCACTTAGTTCCAACCCCACTGCCATGAGCAGGGACACCTTCCAATAGTCCAGGTTGTTCAGAGCCCCATCCAACCTGACTTTGAACACTGCCACAGATGGGGCATTTGCAGCCTCTCTGGACAACCTGTTCCAGTGCCTCACCACCCTCAAAGTAATTAATTTCTTCCTAATACCACATCTAAACCTGTCCTGTTTCAATTCAAAGCCATTAACCCTTGTTCTGTGAGTACATGCTCTTGTAAAAAGTCCCTCTCTAGCTTTCCTGTAGCCCTCTTTAGGAACTGGAAGGCTGCTAGAAGGTCTCCCTGGAGGCTTCTCGTTTACAGGCTGAAAAACCCACCTGTCAAGCCTGTCAATATCCCTCTGGATGGCATACTTTCCATTCAGCATGTTTACCGTACCACACAGCTTGTTTTTACTGGCAGAACTGCTGAGAGTGCACTCCATCCCCAAGTCCGTGTCACCAAAAACGATGTTTTACAGCACTGGTCCCAGTACTGACCCCTGAGGTTTACCACTTGTCACTGGTCTCCACTTTGGACATCAGGCCATTGACTGCAACATTTTGAGTGAGACCATCCAGCCAATTCCTTATCCACTAAGTGGTATGTCCATCAAATCCGTGTCTCACCAGCTTGAAAACAAACGTGTTGCAGGACAGTGTCAAACACTTTGCACAAGTCCAGTAGATGACATCTGTTGCTCTCCCCTCATCCACCACTGCTGTAACCCTGTATAAAGCCACTAAATTTGTTAGGTGTGATTTGCCTTTAGTGAAGCCATGTCACCTGTCACCACCTTATTTTCCCTGTGCCTTAGCACAGTTTCAGGAGGATTTACTCCTTGATCGTGGTGGGCAGAGAGGTGAGACTGATTGCTTTGCTCACAGGCTAGGCAGACTTTTTGCCAAGTGCAACCAGTGAGACTGCTCTTTTGTATGGACTTTGTGTCAGCCTTTCTCCTCTGTTACTTGGCTTGTATGTTAGAAGTTAAATAAGAGTTGTACGTGGGTTTTCTGTGTTACTGTGTGGAAGTACTGGAGAACATCCATAGATGCCAAATGGTACTGATTAACAGATGTGTTCATTAATTTAAAGTACAATGACAACAGGCAGCATTAAAAGCCAAAACATAACACTTTCCCACACTATTGGTATATTGTTGAGTAATTTTTTGCTTCATTTTCTTTATTCTTCCAGTTCTACGTGATGACTTCAGACAAAATCCATCAGATGTAATGGTAGCTGTGGGTGAACCAGCAGTGATGGAATGCCAGCCCCCAAGAGGTCATCCAGAACCCACTATATCATGGAAGAAAGACGGCACCCCTCTAGATGACAAAGATGAGAGAATTACAGTAAGTGTAGAAAGTTTTGCAAACAACACAAGAATCAACTAATCTAAAATTACTGGTGTCTTGAGCATGTGGGCATCCAGCTGTGCTGTACTTTAAGGAATGTGTCCTTTCCTTGCCTCAGAGGCAAGGGCTAGTGTGCATTTAGCTTGAAATATATCCTCTCATCTCATACTACTTCATTGCAGGGTATGCATTCGTTTGTTAGAGGCCCATGCAAAACCTATGTTCTTCTCTTCCTCAAAGGAGTTAAAAGCAGAAGCTTGTGGAAATGAAATTCATTATATTTGTCACTGTCCTATAATTTTCTTACCTTTTATCCACCTACAAATTTCTGCAACCTATAATATCTGCCTTCTTAGATTAGAAAGAGAAACTAGTTGTATCAGTGAGACCTTATTTTGCAACTCAGTTCAAAATAATACATGCAGAAAAGTTGTGTGTTGTATTAGAAAGGATGAATAGGGTTTGGGGATATAGACACATTTCTTTAGAGAGATGATGGTTTATCCTGCCATCCCAAATTAAGCTGTTTTCTCACTAGTGGTGTTGTCATACTCATTTGTATCAGTAGCTTGCTGAATACAGTGCATGATTATTCAAGAATATGGATAAAGCAGCATCTCAAATCAGAAAACTATCCTTTTTGTAATATTTTGCAGAAATTACAGTGAAAAAGGGAGTTAAAAAATCATTTATATGCTGCCAATGTGGTGATGCAAAACGTCTTCCCATATGGTGAGAAACCATATCCCCTGAAAGCAAACACTGTCTGGGATCCTGTTGGTACTGGAAGGATTACAAGTGTAAAACAAGATCAGAGGCACATACGATTTCTATGTCTCAGTCACATACTGAAAGGAGGGAAATGTTTAATGGAAGTATACTTAAACCCCACCAACCTAAGTAAAAAATGACCATTTTTGTTTGAGATTTAAATTTCCTGTTATTCCATTTGTTTTTTTACAAACAGGACAAAGCTCAGGCATTCTGCAGTTGTAGCCTATGCATATATTTAAATTTTTAAGTACCCTACCAAACCTATACTGATTGCTGGCTATTAACTCAATTCTTCCAATCATACTTGCTAAGAACTTGCAATTTCCTTTTCAAATCTCCTTCCCACCGTGACAAGTCAATTGACCTGAGATAAAGAGAAGATTCCAGTGCTACCTTTTCTTCTTCTTTTTTTCCCCCTCCCCCCCAACCCGAGGAAGTGCTTTCTAAACTTGCATTTTCTATTGCTGTAGTTTATTCTCTTGAAGGATTTTCAGGTGCTGCCTATTAAGTACATTTCTTTTGTTATACATGAAAACTGCTCTTCCAGCTGCGGGAACAAAGGCATACCCAGAACAAAAGTAGCTATCACTGTCTGGCAGTGCCACCTGTACTCCTTAAAATTGTTCTTGGGATGAAATAAAGCCCCTCAGTTTGGTTTTCTGTTCTGGTGATTGTATCAAATACTCACCTACATAGTATTCTTTCACCATGACATCTTGTAGAGTTATTGTGTGCTATCAGTTTCTCCTCCTATTAAAAAAAAAAAAAAAANNNTAGCTTCTCCCCCTAATAAAAAAAAAAAAAAAAAAAAGAAAAGGGAAGAAGGTTCTTGATGTAGGTGTAGATAGACACTTGTTTCACATAGCCAAATGAGTGTTTGTTTTCAGAGGTGTAAATTAACAAGCTCAGCTCGACTGCATCCATTTACTTCATATTTGCCTGGCATTGTCTTCAGCATCACTATTAATATCATGGGTGCTTTCTCACACAGGCAAGAGACTGAAGCTGCATTGTAATGCAGATTTGCATCGTCTTACAGCTGTAGCAGGATCTTGCCAAGTGGATAAATATACATTCAGATGTACCTCTTTGCAGTAACCATCTGTATTATCTTGCTAGTGGCTGGGGGGGGACAGAAGATTGGGAGCTGGAATGGACAACTTGCTAAAGGGCAGATGGAGAAAAATATTAATTTTGAAACCTGACTTTGAATTATTCCATTTCCGTTCACTTATCTCCTTTAAGGCATTTCTATTTCAGTTTAGCAATAGGAACATAAAAGATTAAAAGGCTACAAAAGCTGAAATAAGGATGAAATTGCTGGGTTTTAAGTGACAGATTTTATTTTTTCATTAAATCAACCTTTCCCCCCCCCTTATTTAAGTGTCTGTATGTAAAATGAACACTTGTATTCATTTCATGGTAAAAGTTTTTTGACTCAGTGGCACTAAATTTCCATAATGCAATTTGCTGGTGTTACTTTTCTCTTTTTAAGATGTGAAATTAGCAGATCAGGAAATCTCAAACTGTATGTATTGGTCTTCAATATATACATAATACCAGTGGGCATTTAATCAATCAGAAATCTTCGGTGGCTCCACTTCTGAAGCACTTCCAGTTTTTTTAATTCTTAAAGGCCTGTTGGTCTTTGACTCACTGCCATTTTTAGAGTTCTGTGTCAAGGGCTGTTTGAAGCATTTCATGTTAATGCTTTCCTTTCAAACAAAATATTCAAAACAAAGATTATACTTCTTTAAAAAAAAACAATGATGCCTAACATCTCTGTTTTGATTCATATCTATGCTTTCTTCAAAAAGATATGTCCATGAAGCAACATTATTTTTAATATGTGGAAGCTTTTTTCTCATCCGCAGTGACACTGTTAATCTGTGAGTCAGCAGAACTGGACTTTACAGACTGAGTATTCAGGGTGCCAGAGAAACAGAGCTGGAAGCTTAGTTCCTGACAGAGTTTAAAGCAAAAGATGTAGATAAGTAGCAGATAAATAAAATCCAAGTTAAGGCATGACTTCCTCAGGAATGCAATAAAAAGAAAATATTATTTTGTCCTGGGTAGAGTTAAGGAAATCAATATGTTTATATAGGTGAGATAATAAAAATCAAAGTATTCTTTGCATGGTTTTGGTCCATTTGTAGGGCAAATGAATGTGCTTTGAAGAGAAATAAATGTATATGTCTTTCAGGTTATAAACTAGTGAATGGAACAAATAAGAAATGAAAGTTAAGGGTATGGGCACAGCTATCTCTGATGGGGATTATCGAAACAGACATTTTGTTTGAGCACAGCTGTCCCAGTAGTGCTCAGTGTTAGCACAAGTCAGACTCAGTGTAGGCTCTTCAGTGCCCATGTGTCTACTGGGTGCATCTGATGAAGCATCATCATCAAAATATTTTTTCTCTCTGCTCTTGAATGTGTTGTCTATAAGCAGTTTTCTCCGTGCACTGGAGCTAAACATGATTTTTCTCATATGTGTTCTTTACGCCATGATGTGAAAGCATATGCTTGATGTGGCTAATCCCTTTCCATATATTAGAAATGAAGCGGGAATGACAGTCTTGCCTGTGAAGCAAATGCTTATCTTTAACTTAATTTATTGAATTGAAAAACAATTATCATGAGGACACAGCAGAACTAGCTTGATTCTGTGCTCATCTAGTTAATTTTTCTCCTGGGATTACTGTGGAATCAGGAATCCCTCCTGTAATTTATATATGTAGCTGAAAAAGAGTGCCTTGTTGCAGTCCAGTGAATAGCTCTAATGTCTCACTGTGGACAATGTAAGGCCCGAGTGTATTTTTTCAGTTTCTGAAATGATCTGTCTGCACTAGGAGAGGCTGGGTGATGCTTCTGTTGGAGCTGAGACATGGTGGAGAAAGGAGATGTGAGGTTATGTCTGTGAGTGAAAGAGAAGGGAGATCACCCAGCTGGGGAAGTTCCTGGTTCTGTTTCCAGCCCTTCATGGTGTTTACAGATTTGGCATCGGTGAAGTTCATAGAAAGCCCATTGCCTGGAGTGAGGATCTAGGTCAGGACTCCAGGTATCCTCACCAGGAACAGCCCTGCTCCCAGCCCCATCAATCTAGCCATCTTTTCTGGATGGCAGCACGGTGTCATTAGGACGAAGCTACATGTGTCACCTTGGTGCCAAAAGCTGTGAGTTTGCATTCCCTCAGGCTGGGGAGGAAGTGCAATCAGTGCAGTTTCTGCTGACTGCCTTAATCACTAGGTTTGGACTTTCCAAATGCATTATGTCTGGATGCAGTTGGCAGGAGCATCAGTGGCTGTGAGTACCATTAGCAATGACTTGCTCGGGCACTCACAGTAATCACTGTGAATATTGGTTGCTTGTAAGCCTTTGAATCCAGTGTGCTTGTATTCACTGCTCACCCATCTTCCTGTTGTACTCCAGAAACCTTCGACTACTTTTCACATGGTGTCCCCACCTCCTCCTCCTACTGCCACAGAATTTTCACCTCATTCCCCATCCATTTCCTTCATCTCACAACGTGTCCTTGCATCCACCCAGCCTGTCTGGCTCTGTCATCTGCTTAGTGATCCCTGCTTGTGTGGAGGTACCAGTTTGGAAGCTCAGATAAGCAAACTCTCCTGCAGTCTGCTGTGATGTAAAGGCATTCCTCCTCTGGCTTTGCTGTGGATGCAAATGGCTGGTGTGCTGTGATTTGTAATGGATGTGGTGGTGTCTGTCTGCGTTAGGTTTGCTCAGAGACTCCCTTAAGGAACTGCATTGCTGCTCTGTCTTCTTTGTGCATCTCAAATGCAATTGCCTGTATGTAAGGTGCTGACATCAGTGATCTAACCAAGATGGTGGGTCCTTTGAGCATATCTTTAGGCAAAAAACTGGCGGTAATTACAGACTCTCAGGAGCGCAAAACATTCAAAGAGAATTTTGTGGATCTCCTATCTAGACAGGGCAACCTCCATGTGATTTTGGATCTATCAATTTGTCTCATATTTTAGTGGCAATGCCTGCATAATTGACTAAGCCTCAGTAAAATCAGGATGCAGTAAGAGTGCTTGTAATTATAGATACTTTCCCAGTGGGAGAACATATACGCATCTTGCATAAGCTCTGCATCATGTTGATGTTTGAGCCAGGTTTGGAGGTCAGCTCAAAGGAGGAACAGCTGCATCTGTTCCTGTCCCATGACCATTGGCCATGCTTCAGAAAGCTTCCCAATTGTTCACATCAGGTCGTGGTGTAGGTGGTAGAAGAAAAAAGCCGTGCATGAACATGAAATTTTAATAGGTAAAATCTTTTGCATATACATGAAAAAGGATGCTGGTACCTAAAGAAGAAATCCTTTGTAATTGAATACAAAAAGCAAAGCCTTTGCATTGAAACTTTGGTGCAGCACTGTGATTGCAATTTCCCCCTCTTTCGTATTAACTCTTATCTCTCATTTATCCTGAATCATCCTCATTTGATTTTTAAAAGAAAAAGCTTGAGAAGCCATTTATCTTTCCTTGTTCAAGTTTCTTAGCTTTAAAGATCAAAGTTACAAGATGAATAATGCATACAGGTTTTCAGTCCTTTTTTGTGTGGCTGTCATGTGACAGCAACAGTTTTGAATGACTTACATTCTTATTTTAGATAACTTGTAACTTAAATTCTCAATTCCCATTTCATTTCCTGGCCCTTAAGTAGTACATCACAAATGCAAAGCATTTATTGCCTCTTACACGATGCTATTTTTACACATGTGAGTGATAAAAATGTTTTTTACAAAATGTGAAAACCAAGCTTCTGATCTTCTGCTGTGAAAGGAAAACCCCCTGAATGGTACCATCCACAGGAAGATGTTTTATTTGTTTGCACCACATTTTTTGTTAATGAATTGTCAAAGAAAACTACATTCATTCTTCTTGGTGGAGACCAGTCATAGCCCCATTGTGCTTCAGCAAGTTTAAAACTACATAGGTGATCCCAATGTGACCTCGATCATCAGAAGAATGAAAACAGAAATGGAAGAAATTGCTATGACTACTAGTTAAAAAAGAAAAGAGGAAGAGTTGTGTGTATTGGAGGGAACAGTGGAAAAAGCAGAAATTAATTCCCTGTTTAGGAAAGGGGTCTTTCTTTCCAAAGTTAAATTGCAGTGGGAAAAATTGCAATGCGGAGGTGAATGAAGAGAAGGGAAACAAAAACTGATTGAATTTGTTGGTGTGTGCTATGTGGAGTAGCAGTCTTAACCCATTACAGCAGCAATGCTCCTGACAGAAACCATACTGTTATGGTGCCACTCCAAATTAATTCAAGATGTTTATTCTTCTTTCTTTCTTCTCCATTTCTCTTTTCTGGTCTCCTCTCTTTTTTATTTATTTATCAGTTATTAATCTGTAAATGTCTCTATTTCCCCAAATTATGTATTTTAGCTACACAGCAAAAGAATGCATGTAATTCTAATGGTAACATTGTCTGTCCTGTGGAGAGCTGCAGGAAGGATCATGGCCTGGGTGCACAGCACACAAAGCAATGGGGGTGAGGGGAAGGTGGGGAGCAAGAACTTACAGTTCAGGGTTTTATTTCATTTTAATTGTTTTTCTTTTTTTGGGGNTAATTTTGTCTTTTTTTTTTTTTTCTTATTCCCTGGGAGGGTTGGCTTCCCACTTCAACTCTTTTTCCTTCATGTCCTGATCCCTACAATGCTGGCTTCCTCAAGGATCGAGAGTAGTTTTTGTATTTCTTCTGCTATTAGTATTGTTTCCCTTGGTGATACAGCTGGAGCTGCTGTGAGTTAACTTGGCACCCCAAGGGGGGAAAAAATGCTAAAGGTTGTGAAAAATAATTTGGAATTACACAGTTGTCCCAGAGGATAGTGAGAATGGCTCTAAATCCTGCTGTTTCTCCCCCTTAGTTTTTCTGAAATGCGACATTGTTTTTCTGTGTTCACACTTAAAGCTGTTTCATGGTCCCTGTTCCTCTTGCTGAATCTCTCTGCTCTCCAGATTCCACAAATATTTCAAAATATGACTTCTGGATCACTTCTCCCTCGTTTTCTGTTCTGTGGTGTGTACTTGTGCTGTCTCCTGCCTTATCATCAGGACACCTTTCCCATCCCTCTGCTTGGTTCTGACTGCATGCCTCTCTCCCGCTGCCATGTCTAAACCAGTCAAGTTTCCACATCTGCACAGCCACTCTGTTAAGACAAAGAGTTCTCAGGGTATCTTCTGCAACACTGCTACTTCCCTTGTCATTTTTTTTAAATTATCACAGGCATATCCAAGCTCTTTCCAGTGGTAGATTAATCTTTCATTAACATTTGTTGCATCATTTTGTTCATTGTTTGGGGGGGTTTTTGGCCTAGCCCTAAAAAACATTCTCTTCTCCTACAGAAGAGCATGCTCATCTTGAAAGGGTGTAAAAAATCTGACTAATAGTCTGGGCTTACATGAAGAGGAGCAAGTATCAGGCAGACTTTTATTTTTGTATTCATTTTCCTCTTTTTGCTTTGTCCATCCTATTTGGAGCCTTACCATGCTCACTTCATTTTTCAGACTCAGCTCTTTGAAACAAAACTTCTCATCTCTAGCACATCCGCAAGGAGTTTCCAACCCTGACCACAGCTGTTAATAGTGAGAGCTTGTATTTCTGCGAGCACTGAAGTAAATGTGGATTGAAAATCCTAACCTATTACAGGGTTCTCTCCTCTCAGCTTTTATTTCAGGTTTGCCATTTTAAAGAGCATAGCTGTGCAGACTTTGTCAGGCAGATGTGAGCTCATTCAGTTCGCTCTTTGAGTCGACCAGAAGCCATATGGCAGCGGTTAATGTGGCGCCGAGCCTGAGCTAATAAGCCCTGCTGAGAGACAGGCTCGGTCGCTCCAGCACGGCACGGGACTAATATGGCCACACAGCTTCTGTTGCTCTGAGGGCAAGGCCAAAATGAGCCTGCCTTGGCTTGAAGGCTCCACGTGCCAAACCAAAGCTCTTGCAGTCTACTGTCCCAAATACTTGGTGGACCAGATGCTTGCTCCATCGTCGTGGCGTTTGCTGCAAGAACATGGCGAGGAAAACGTCTGAAGGGTTTGGGTCATACTCTGTGACCAGCATTGCTCCAGTTGGTTTAAATGGCTCATTATTAACCCTGACTTTTCTGTGTGAGATTGCTGGATAGGGTAAACCATGCATTGGGTCATACTTGACGTGATACATATTCTCAGCAGACATATCCAAAGGATAATATAGGTCTGTGGAATTAGGGGAAAGGGAAGGAGTGTCATGGCGCAGGGCAAGAGGGTGGCCCAATGTCAAACATCTGTGGACTGAGAACACCAGGGTCAGTAGGCTTGTGCTGGCTATCAGAAACTAGATTTTGCATTTAGGACAAAATTGACCTCCTGTGTTCCCAAGGACATGCCTGGTAGTAATGTAATGTACTGTGTGAGGTTATCAGATTTGTAGACTGTGTTCATACTAACTGAAAGTGGTGGAATTAAAACTCGTCGTAATTCAGTGTTAGATTAAAAAGCTCCCTTATGGTCATTAAACTGCTGGGATTTTAAAACAAAGTTACTGCTGATCATATTTGACCCTATAGATAACAGTATCTGTTCCTTCTGGCTTTTCTCCCAACTTTCAGAAATGTTCTTTTGCATCAGTGATGCACTTTGCTTCAGCTGTTTTTGTCTCCTCACGACTTTACAAAGTTTGCCATTAGACATGCATAGCTATGGTTTCTCACTATTGTTTCACCCAGCAGCACTGAAAAGTACTTCTTTCATGTGAAATGTGTGTATTTTTCTATACTCGGCTTTATTTTGCACCGATTTCTACTTTCAATTATAAAAGCAAAGTGAAGAAGAATGGAGTTCTTTTGCAGATACTCTGTGGACTTAGAGGAATTTGAAAACTCCTCATTGAGTCAAAATTCTCCACGGATTTCTTTTGTCCCTAGTCATGAACTGATGACCTAGATAGTAAAGGAAAATAAATGTCTGCAGCAAGCAGAGTATGTGTTAGATATCTGAGTTTTGAGACATTCACAGGCCTAGGCATTAGACTATCAGGATTTTCTCGTTAAAACAGCTTATTGAGAGTTTTGAACCTCGGGGACCATCTGAAATTATAGAAATGGTGTCTGGGAAGCTTTTCCTTAAAAAATAATAAAAAGCCAGGTGGTTGTTATCTCAGACTAGGTTACTTGAGCTATCCAGGGTGTGTAGGACTTTATTATTTGGATGGTTAGGAGCAAAGGTGATTTATTATGCTGAGAAAGTAAATTCTTTGTTTTGTTTGGCTGACAGTCTCGTTGTTGGGGTTTTTTGGATGGGCAAGAGAGATGAAAAAAGGATGTGGGAGGGAAATTATTTCTTCATTCATTTTATTCTCCTAATGAAAAAGAAACATTTTTATTTGGTTAGTTTTTTTAAGCAGTCAGGAAAGGAGCCTTTGCTTATATTACAGACAATAAAGATGAAGATTGGGTTTAGAAAGTTAATTCTTCTCTTCCCCTCCCTTCATCAGCTGCAGGGAAATCTTATATACAGAGTGTGGATATCCTCCTCTAAGTTAAAAATCCATTTCTGGAAACACTGTTCCCCCAGCCCCTTGGGAACTGCTGTGTTGTAAGCCTTCTCTGAATGCTCATCACAAAGAAAAACAGCAACAAGCAAAGCAATATTGGAAAAATCAGGCTTCCAGAGCTTTTATGAATCTGTCATGCTAAATGTTAGGACTCACACAAGGAAGTGTGCGACCTGTATACAGGCAGAAAACACATTTGGAGTAGAGTTCAGGCCATTGGACATGGGACTTTGGATCCCTGCAGGTCAAATGTGCAAAAAAGCAGTACAAATTCTCTGTGTTCCAAGCTTTTGACATGTGGGCTCTTGGACCTGTGAGCCTCTAGCTTTATTTTTAGTGTATTTATGTTAATAGTCATATAAAGAGATATTTCCATTAGTAAAATGTGAAAGACCTTTTAATACACAATTATCCTACAGAAATCAATGTATTATTTGTTTCAAGTCTGTACAGTGAAGCAAAGAAACCCAACTCCTCACTGTGTTCACGGTTTTCCAAACCCTGAAAACCTCTCCATTTGGGGGGATGGGAGACGGGGAGAAAAAAAAAAGGTACATTTTTGTTATTGAAAGTCTCTAGTGGACCTTATAAATTTGATTGTATTTGGCATTTTTGATATTCCTAGTGGCTTGCACACCACAGCAGCCACATGTTGTCACTTAAAATCTAAATATCGGATAACTGCTAACTGAGACTTTATTGTGTATCATGCTTATTTTAGGAATTACTTTTGTAAAGTAAAAATGACACTAACTCTAAAAGCATGTTTAATAAAACCTCAACAATCTGTGTGCTGAGTTTGCACATATTATGTTCTCATAGTCAAAAGAAAAATGTAGAATAAAAATAGTAGAGAAGAACAGTGCCCGTTTTTGGAGCCTTGAACAGATGTAAGTGATTAGAGCTTCTTGTTTGGTTTGCTTTGATTTTTTGGTCTACTTTTTGAAAGTTCTGTCAACTTCACTTTTGCTTATTTCACTTTGTTTGGATAGTTTTGCCTTACTGAGTTTCCTGTGATGCTTCTGGTTATATGAAAAGTCTAGTCCAAATCACAGCACTTCAAAAATAATAATTTTTCAGTTCTTGGGTTTCCTCAACCCAACAGAGTACTTCTCTCCCTCCAGGTAATAATATACTCACAATTACTTACTGCCAAGTTCTGATGTTCCCCATGTGCAGTAGTGTGGGACTAGCACACACATTGCAGGCTGTTATTCCAGACTCCTGTGTAATATTATGAAGGATGAAGTCTGCCTTCTTATGGTTGTCCTCCTTAAAAGGGGAAGAAGAAAAAAGCTGCTTTCTTTCTTTATCTAGCTGTGGAATAATTCTTGCTAATATTCATGCTGCACTGAGTAATTAATTGATCTTTTTTTTTTTCCTCCTGAAAAATCATTATCTAACAAGAATCTATTTGGCACATGGTCACATAAAGATAACATGGAAGTCTGGGTGGTTAGCTATACTTGGATCTATTTATACTCACATTATTTTTTCTAACTCAGCAGCTTTGCCTTTCCCTCTGTCTGCTGCTGTTGTCAGTTGTCTAGTTGCATTTCTGAGGCTTCCTGGTTCTGGCTGCATGGGGGGAGAATAAATTACCCAGAGATAAGAGGGGGAAAAAGTGAAGACACTTAAGAGCAAATAAAACCCACTAGTTTTGCAGGGAAAATAATGCTGTTTAAAAAAAAAAAAAAGAAAAAACAAAAAATATGAGCAAGTAAAATACTTTCCTGGTATATATCTTGAAATGTTTCTAGTGCCACATGGAATATATTGAATTTTGAAACTAGCCATAGAGATGTGTATGCTTAAGTCACTTTGCCTTCCCTCACAAAAGTGTGAAGTTTGGTGCCTTGAACAAAATGATGATGGATCAAGAACCCTTAACTGTAAGCTTTTGGGATTCTTGCATCTTTGTTTTTCAAAGTGTCTGTGCCATTCAGAATGTCAAGTTTTTGAAAGATGTTGACAGGATGGCCTGGGCGTCCCTCCGCCTCACATTTCAAACTCTGCAGATCTTGCTCTCCCTGTTCGTTTGTCTCTTAGGACTTTGAACTCTGTGCTCAGTTTGAGCATTTCTCTTGGAGTAAGATCTGATGCAAATCAAATAGGAAAAAAAATTGATTGTTCAGAGTAAAGTGTTACCACAGAAGCTGCAGGTCCCTGATTGAAGCAATTTCATGGTGCATAGTAGGTGTTCCAGAAATGAGTGGTTCTGCTCTCTGGCAGACCTGTACACTGCATGGAATTAAAGATCTGTTTTTACCATGAGACTATACAGTTATTGCAAAGTGATTTCTAGAAGTATGCTGCAAAACATTTTCCTACAGAGAAAATTATTGTGCAGTAAAGGAAAAATTGCCTTGAGACAGAAAGTGTGCAAGCTAAGCAAAGCAGATTGCTGGGCTGCTGCAATCTTCCTGTGCCATTTTGGGCAAGCCTTGAAGTTGCTCAGTTCTTCTTATTCAGCATTTCATGAGTTGTGGGACTGAATTCTTAGATGTAAAGCAGCCTAAAGCTATTGCAACAAAGCTGTGTTATGCCACTGTCCCAGAGTGCAAAGTGTTACTATATCCTAAATCAGAAATAGGCTTTGGGTTTGTTGGTTGGTTTTCTGTTGGTTTGGGGGGTTTTGTTTTGGGTTTTTGTTTGTTTTTGTTGGTTTGTTTTCTGGGTTTTGGGTTTGTTGGGGTTTTTTTTGTTTGTTTGTTTTTTGTTTGTTTGTTTTTGGGGGGGGTTGTGTGTGTTTTTTGGTTTTGGTTTTTGTTTGGTTTTTTTTTTGTTTGGGGCTTTTTGTTTGTTTGTTTTGTTTTGTTTTTTCAGTAGACCAAGCAGTAGAGTCCTATCACCACTTTCATATCCTGGCCATGCCCCACATGGGCATGATGTGATGGTATAACACTTTCCATATCTAGGCCAGCTACAAATACTCAGAGATTTTCTGTGATTTCAAAGAAAACATCTCTTTATCATTCAAGTTACATGCTGAATCGTTCAAGTGGATTTTGAGATGGTCCCTTGCATTCAAGGATCTCAAATTTGTCATAAACTCAAAGTTTGTAATAAACTAGGAATGTCTGTATAGTAGGTACTTTGAATGATTACAGTCCTGGAAAATTTGCGTTCAAAATTACTGTGGTTAGTGTGTTTCACTGAAGTACACTTTGCACACATCCTGAACTTGGTGTGAAATTCTGGCATTACTGAAATCAGTGTATTACCATAATCTTTCCTGAGACTGGTATTTCACCCTCTCCAAGAAAGTATATTGTGTTATTTATAGCAAGAGAGAAGCCCCTTTTTGGTGTGCTAAATGAGTTGACATTCTTCACCTTTTTGTTGCTGGTGTTGTTACTGCTTCACTTCTTGTTTTTATTGGCTTATTGTCATTAATGTACTTGAGGTATTCCAGCTGGAGGTTTCTGGACATACTCCATATTGATTCTCAGTTTTTCACTAGTGAGACTTTCTGCTAAGAAAATTCCTGTGTTATCTGTCTTACCAGTATCTTTGGCGTTGTCACTCTTAAGTATTAGAAATTACACAACTGGAGGTGGCAGCTCTTCCTCTACTTTTGTCATCCAAAATTGAAGGCTTTGGTAGCGTAATAGGTTATATCTGTTATTCTTGAAGTTAATAAATGTAGGGAGTTGTAACAGGTTTTTCAGTAGGAGGAGAATCCTTGACTTTAGCAGTCTGAACATTTTAAGTCGGACATGGGCAGATAGCTTTTAAAATTTGCAAAATTAAGAACAGCTGGAACAACCAGAGTAAATAAACCTGTCAGCCTGCTTTGCTAGTTATTTCCAGGTCAAAAAGAGAAGGTGGTATTTGAAAATGTTCACTTTTAGGATTTCAGCTGCAGTGAAGTGTGTTCTCCCTACTTTAACCATCTTAACAAAGGCCGTTTCTTCTACTGGTATGAATAGAAAGTTCAAGAAAAAGGCAGTTCTTCATCTTTGTAACATATACATTTCTTAGACTGCAGTGTCAGTTTTACTGTGCTGCCCTGTCAATGAGTCTCAAATTCACCTTGAAGGATCACCCCCAGGGATGCCAGCTGAACCTTTGACCCTTCTATTCTGACTGTCACCAGGGTTAACACATCATTACAGCTTGTGATGTCTGGGATACCTGTGCTTTTGGAGCCTTTATCAACCTACACTGCTTCACACAGCTTGAACAGAAGTCTGTCTCTTGTTGCTTTTTCATAGGAATATGTGGTGTTCATTTTTGAGAGTGAGTTGCATTTCTTCCTAGTTTTGTGTTAAAATAGATGTGAAATTTTAAAGCTTACAGATTTGTCTCTTGTTTTCCTAAATAGTTGTTACATTGACTGTTGGCTATAGTGAAAAATACAAAGATGAGGAAGCATTTTCTATTTAAATTTAAGAACGGGCAGGTTCATACTTGCACTGTTGCTTAGAGTACTACATTGCTACACAGTGCAAAAAAAAAGTGTGGTGACAGACAAAGGGACAACAATAAGTATTGGTTTTGTGGAATAAGTTCTGACTACTGACAGGTTAAGGGTCCTTTGTTAATTTGGAATTTTCTTACCAAGGTACCATGTTGGTTAATTAGCTGGTTATAATTAAAATGGCGTTTGGTAACACAAAAAATGGAAACTCTTCTATAAGAGAAGCCTGTTGACACAGATTTTCCACATATGTTACAATATTGTTTTAATATATTGTGCATTAATGGTTAGACTCAATGTTCTTAGNACCATTTGGTTGGCCAGACCTACTTCTGGGTGCTGTTAATGGCCATCAGTTTCATATGCATGAAATAATGAAACCAGTAGACATGCAAATTGGTTAATTCTATCTCCTATATTGTTTCAAAGGACTTCCACATATTCTCGTTGGGGAAGTGGCACCACTAATGTTGAAAAGTCTTACAAGCTAAAGATGACCTATTTATTCTGGTGCAGTAGAGAATTCCAATGGAATTTTTGTTTCTGCTGATGGAAGAGATTACTTTTAATCTCAATCAGCCCATACTGTACTAGTTTTTACCTTTGTATTCTTTCCTTCTTGCTACAAAATGCAGTCTTTAAAATAAGTCTACACATGTTACACCTAAGTACCTACCTGCAGCATTCAAATGGGATGCAAACTTATTCTGTGTCCACTTTACATTCAGCTGAGAGAGTTGAGGTGATACTGGGACAGTGTTGTATCCTTTTTTGTCCTCTCTATGAACACTTTGAACAGTCTTTTGGGTAGCAAGCCCTAAATCACTCCTTTCAGTTAGATTATCTTTTAGGTAACAAGCCTTACATCGCTTTTATCAATTAGTTTTATGTAATTTTCCATCTCTTAGACTTGTCTGGAAACTTTTAATAGTACAACGATTAGGCTAACTCCAGTTAACTGTGATCCAGTGGTTTTTCCCTTTGTAAGTGTTTGAAGAGTAATTGACAGTGCCACAAAAGAAGTTTCTGAAAAGGAAAAAAGTTGTTTATTTGACCACATGATTGTACAAAAAAGAAGGACTTCAAGCCACTCTTAATATCTATATGCCTATCTGACTAATCTAGCATATGAAATTTCCATTCAATGGAATTCCATATGTATACCTTCTTTCTTCCAAATCCCCACTTAATGAGCTTCTGGTCTTTTGCTCCTCAAGGAAGTGTGCATCTCATTAAATGCCTCTTCCTGCTTTAGTTTTTGCCTTCTCTTATGTCTCAGGAGAAGAGTTGCTGCTTGGGCTACAAGTATGTTGAAAAGTTACCATTAAGATCATAAACTAATACCTTTGTGGTAAATTTCCAGGCAGTCCTGCTATGAAATTAGTTTGCTGTGCAAGCAGAATGAGCCTAGATAAAAATCTAGCACATTATTAAAGGCTACTCTAAATACAGCAAATATGATATTTTAATATTCAATAGATCAAAAGGTCTGCATGTCAGCTTGTTCTTTGTCAGCATGTTTGAAAGTGTCAGTAGTCATGTCAATAATACAGCATATATACTTTAATTCTTGCAGGTCTTGAACAAAATTTTGGATTTAGTAGGATTTTCCAGGACTTCGTATTCAGAGATTTAAGAATATTTAAGCGTTTTTCTGAAATACAGTAGAAATAGTCATGTTATATTCAACCAAACATTTCTTGCCAAATCTTATGTCTGGAAAAAAAAAATTTTGCAATATTTTATTGCAGTCCACTGAAAGGGACTCTCATCAAAGGACAAGTTAGATTTTATGGCACTTTGGTCAAATGTGTGATAACACATGGAACCATTTGAAAGTTGAAGAGAATCATCAAAACACTTCCCCCCCCCTCCTTTATCAAACATTCTCTGAAATTATTACTTTCCTGGAAATGGTTGACTTCCATTTTCAGTAGAATTAAGCTTTCTTTTTCCTTCGAAAGTCAACAATATGGCTGTCTTAGAAAAAGTCTGTATGAAACACATGAAGGATAGTACCTAATACTACAGTGCAAGTACAATGCACACTTGATGAAGTCTTAGGTTAGCTGAATATTTCTTTCTATATTTATCATACTTGAGGATTTTTAGAACTTTTCCCCTGTATGTTCAGGGTTGGAAAACCACATTGCAAGTCTTTGACTAAAAATGAATTTGCAAGGGTAACAAGTATCAATTATTTAGCTTTTCTGCATATAAATAAGTGAAAACAGTGGATCTGTGTCCTCTAAGATGAACAAGAGTGATCTTTACTGTCAACAGAATTTTCTGTAAGGTTATACCTTGGTGCTGACATCAGGGTAATGATGTGACCTACTGTAATTTGTTTATGTATTGCAGTAAGTGGTTGAGCCTGTTAATGTTTGTATTGGAAAAGGAGGAAAGAAGACTCAGGAAGCTTATTGATAAGGTCTTTTGTTTGCATAAATGCTATCAAGATAGTCCTCTAAATACTGTCTTCCATGCCTGTCCATGTGCGTCAGCTTTCCCTGGCATGTGTTTTTGCATCATTTTCCTTACAACACAGAGAAACACCAGTCTGAAATATTTTTCCTGTAAATATTTGTACATAGTTGAGGCACTGATTGGAGTCACAGAGTGTTTCAGGAGTGGTGAGTTCAGACCTTCGTGAGGCTTCATCAGGGAAGCTCTTACATGTCCCATTTGTAAATGATCCCTGATGGATCGTGATGGCACTTTGGGGTATTGCATGGCTACAGGCAGCACCTTCTGGTGGTCAGCATTCAGGACCAGGTTTTGAAAGTTGAATTGCAAACTCAACTACCTGGAGATGTCAATATGTCCATCAGATAAGTGGAAGTGTTGACCACCTTCCCCAGCAGCAAAGGACTCTTAAATTTTGCCCTCTGCTGTTGAAAAATTTGGCCAGAACGTTACATAGATGAGTCTTTTAAATCATAAAATGTAACTTTTTTTTTTTTTTTAATGTTTGTCATGCTAAGTAGCTGGCAAAGAAATAGTGATATCTTTAAAAGTTATGTGTTTACTTCAGACTCACTATTTGGATTTGTATCTGTTTTGGAAGCCTAGTGTAGACTCCTTCTGTGTTCTTAGGGAAGAAGGTTTACTGTGGAAATGTATATGCAGTTTTTAACTTCCTGTCACTGTCATAAAACAGGTTGTTCATACCAACCAAACTGAAATCTGATCAGGTAACACTTGTAGTTTTCTGTAAAGATTATTTCTCATTCATTATGTGTTTTTTACTCTACTCACACAGAGATGTCAGAGCTTCTTATTTATGTTAGTATAATAATAATTTTAACAAAGGCGTGCAGGCAGACACAAGGTTAAACAGGAAAAAATTAGTGTGGAGTCATCTCAATTTCTCTGCCATTTTTGCAAGCCTATTCCACTAACAGCAAATATCAGCAAACCGGAGAGACTGATTTCCACAGAACCCAGCCAGCTAGAGTGTAGTTTACTTTGCTTTCTACATACAAAAGTGAGCAGCTATTTCCAGTGTCCAGAACAGTTCTCCCCCTCCCACCTTCCAGCCACGTTTCTTTCTCCACCTTTTCCATTGGTGCAGTTTACAATGTCCTTTTAGCAACAACAGAAATAGTGCCAGGGGTTTAAACTCACTGTGGCATCTGAGAAGAATGGCCAGAAACTGCCTCAAAGGAAGCAATTATCCCTGCAGGGCTGCAGAGCCCCCCTGAATAGCTCAGGCAGCCCCCAGCCGCGCACAGACAGGGCCAGACGAGAGGCACCGCTTCTTAGGCTTTGGTCTCTTCATTCTCTTTGGCTTTTCATGGGGTAACCACTTCCATTTGCACACTGAGCAGTGAGCTGCTCCCAAGTCAAGGGCTGAGTGGGAAGATTCCAACTGGGAGGCAGCCTGTTCCTGCTGCCGCTGGAGCCGTGTTTCCCAGTGGCCAGTCTTATAGCAGCCCACAGGCAACCACTCTCTGAGGGTATCATGGTTAAAAGATGGCAATAGGAAACATGTGAGCATCAGGGAGCAGTGATCCTAGTGTGTGCAGAGAATGGGAACAGTGTATGCCTTGTTCTGCTTGATTGCAACCTGTGCTGGCTTATTTTCTGAGTAAAAGAAACTCCGAGGAGCTCCTGGCTTCACTGTCTGCTGCTAAAGATCAGCTTGTATTATGTAGTCCCCCGTGGCAACAGAGGGCTGAACATTTGTGAACAGACCCGAGATCTGCAGGTCATTCGCTGCCTGTTGAGTCTCTCTGGAGGATCTAAAGTTGAGCACAGAAATAATGATGCTGAACTGCTGTATGAGCTGGGGCAATTGTGGGGTTTGATCTTCACCTCTCTGGGCATGCATTCTCCTCCTCATTCTTTGTGAGTTTAAATTTTAGCATCTTCCAAGGAGGCGCCTTTCTGTAGCTGTAATGTCTAGCCCAGTCGATTTTTCAGGGTTCCTTCAATAAAAATGAAAGTTGTGCTCAGATTTACTTGTGATTGCCTATGACTACAGGTTTTTGCCTCAGTCCTGTAATGCAAGGCTTGTGTGCGGACCACAAAAAAATACAAGAAAATCTGTGATTTATGATTTGCATGTGCTGCAGTCACAAGAGCTGCAGCAGTCATTGATGGAAGGGTGAAATGTGGCAGATTAATGTATGACTTTTGTGTTTAACTGTTCATGAAAAATGATCATTGTGGTGCATGTGTTCCTTTTCTGACAGTGTTACACAAATGATGTAAAAGGTTTCATGTTTTCACAACTTTGTATGACCACCATAGTCTTTCTGTAAAACTAAGAGTTCTGTTAAGCTTAGGCTTAGTCAGGCAATAGAAACTTAACACAGATTTATAACACAGATTTATATGCTGCTTTTGCAGCATGGTCTCATTTCCACGGCATGTCATCTTCGTCAAAAGTCAGGGAATCAGTAGGGTTTTAGTTATGTTAGAAAACATTTTGTATTTTTTCAAGGTTAGTTTTGCAGAATATTTGTTTATTCATAGTGTTTAGTTGAAAGGGCCAACACTTCTTTGGAAGTAAATTTGATTATAACGTTTTGAAAGAAAATGTTTTGAACGAGAAGTCAAATCTGTCTCAAAATTTAAAACTGTCAAAACACAAACTTGGAAATGTATGAAAGAATCCGCTGCATTTTTGTCACCTGCGACTAATTTTATTTGCTTAGTTTGGTTCTCTGTTTGTATTCTCTGCCATAAAGAGCTCAGGTTTACCCTCAGAGGAACGCAGAAACTCCTTCTTCCCTTGGGAGGCTGGTGTGCCAGCTCTAGGGAGGAAAGCTTTCCAGGCAATTTAGTGCAGGAAGTGCAGCGGTCACGGGAAGGATCCGGGAGCCTGTGATTTGCATCCCCTGCAGTGAGGAGCCAGCAGTGGGCAGCCGGTCTCAGAGGGGATGTGCCTTCTCCTAGAGACATGTGGGAGTCTGAGCCAGAACTGCTGCATCTCAGAAGGTCACTGAAGCCACAGCTGAAAATAATGACCTGCTGCACAGACCATGCCAAGAGAAGAGTTTTGAATAATTCATTTCTGTTCTCAAACTGTGATGATTTTGTTGTTGTTTCACAGTTGTACTTTTAAAGTCTAGGAGAACCTTGGTTTTGCAAGCCTTGGTTGAAGGCCTTTCATTTTCTTGTGGAGCTCATGGTAAAAGAACACCTGTGAACTTGTACTTCAAATCTCTTGATAACTTGAGTCCTGTCAGAACAGTTCTCTTTAGAAGACCCTATATAAGGACTTGAAAAATCTCATATTTTAGCACAATGGCTGTGAGAGATCTACATTCTGAGAAATCACTTTATTCAGATTACAAGTCTTGATGAAGTTTTATCTATCCATGCTTCTAAGCTTTGATGTTGAAAGTTAGGACTCTGCTGTTGAAAACTCAGGCTTTGCACAGCTCCTCTTTCCTTAGTGGAAAGTAGGAAATGTCCTCTTGATGAAATATGCCACATGCTATACGGTTGCCTTAAATCCATGTCGTTCTGACATCATTAACCCCAGCCTTAGAAAAGTAAAACGACATTGGTCAGTACCTACAACGACTTAAACTCCCTCAAAATCAGCAGAAGAGACCATACCCCTCTGAAATGGCATGGTGGTTGTGCTACTCCCTCCACCCCTGGTGCTGTCTGCACTGTGCAGAGTCCCTGCAGAGTTTGGTCTGGTGTTGTGGATGGGCCCTTGGGGTCCCTGGAGAGCTGGTATGAAACCACCTGTAGCTTCATCCACGGTGGCTTTTTAAAACAGCCCCTCAGAGTGACCTGGGTCTGTCTTTTGCAGCGTGGACACTCAGTGGGAAACAGGCTACTAAATTCCTCTGGAGGTTTGGATTATGTAGTTTCTTTTATGGTTACCAGGTAGGGGGGTTTTATATGTTTTAAGATACATGGTTTGTGAGTATTATATTTTCATGTTACATTTGCAATTTTTTGGGTAACATAATGAAAAACTGAGGGATTTTTGTGTGGCAAATTAACCCTGGCTGGTCTGAGATTTTTATCCTTAGAGGTGTGTAAATAACACAGTAGTGGTGATGCTTGTAAGAAAATTCCTGTGTAAGTGATACTTCAGATTGTCTGACTTTGCTATAGGGGAGACAAATGAAGACATACCAGACACTGAGTTCAGTTCAAGTTCACTTTTATTTCTGATTTCAATCACTGATGGCGGTGAAAGCTGTATATGCACCAGTGCATCCAGGGCAAATTCATGCACGAGGCTAAATTTGCAGTTCTATAATATTATCAAGGTTGTCATTACAAACATGTCACTCCCATGTTGGACCTTCTTTGAGTGTTGCTAATTCCATATATTTTTAGTAGCCCTTGGAATGAGACCATGTGTTGCCCATTAGTGTGTGTTTTCTGTACTCAGTAAATAACATGGTGAAAAACAGTTTCTGAGGTGTTGGGTGCTTTTCCTTTCTTTTGAGATCTTTGTAGAGCAGATTTAAGGCTATGAAGGTAGTTGTAACATGATTTAGTTACAGGATTTTAATCTTGGTTTATAATAAGAAGGGAAGTATCACATAGTAAATGTTTTGTATTGTAGCTGTGAAGGCACTTCAGGGAAGTATTTTACTGGTTCATATACTGGCATATAAACATAGCTGTCTGTTCAGAAATTAGTTCTGACTAATGTGAGCCAATACAGATTATTTTGAATTAAATCTTCCTTTGTGATTAACAAAAGCCAAATGTTTGTAGAAAGTAAGTTTGGGATCGTTACAATTTCAAAACTTATGAAAACGGCATATGCTGAGGTACAAATTTTTCTTTTCTGAATTTGGTTCATGACATTTTGCATATATCTCGGTTGTTTCCATGGTCCTGTTGGGTGAAGTATCAAACACATATGGTAATTCTGGTATTTGGTGTCTTGTGATAATGCCAAGGGCTGAATAACTCTCAGCTGCGTCTGAAGTCACCAAGCAGTTCAGGACACAGATAGCCCATAAGCCTTTGTAGATATCCACCTTCTTGTACTTACAGTCATTAATAATGAGGCCATAAAAGTGGGAAAGGCAGTCTTATGAGCAGACTTGAATCTGATTCTGACTCTGATGTATCCTAGCTGGATTGGCAGGGGTGCCAGAAGCAGCAGCTTGAATCTATTGTCACTTTATCTACCTTAAAAGCTCTTTCTTTTTACGTAAAGCTGTCTTCCTATGCATTTTGCACCATCCTTTAGACTCTACCTTCAGGCCTGTCAGTATTGCAAGACAGTTTTGTTGGTCTGTATGGTAGAGGGGAACAATTGACTTGCACTTTGTCACGACAGATTTACAGCACAGGAAGACCACTTGAAAGAATGTTTCAGACTACTTTCATATAGAATTTTGTGTGTGTTTGATCTGGAGGAGGCAGCATGTACCTTCCTGGGGTCCCAGAGAATGGAATGGAAAGCAGGACAGACTCCTCTGTCTGAACTTTGAAGTTAAACAAGAACAAACTTTAATCATTGGTAGAGAGCTGTTCCAAACATGTTTTGATGTCTAGTGTCTGATATTTAAGCGTGCTATAATAGGTAGGGAAGACTACATGGGATTCACAAAGCATGGAACAAGATACAAAATTTTAAATAAAAATTTAAGATAGGTAGTCATTTATGCTCTGTTTTGTTCAACTTTGTTGAAACTGCAAAGTTGTCTTCTATTGCTGACATTCTATGCCTTACACTCTCTGCTGCAGTGGTAAGTCATTCCACGGATATTTTGGGATGCTAGGCCGCATAGAGGAAAATGAGAAAACTCCGTGTTTCTTAACTAAGAATTAAAAGCTACATTTTTCTTGGGGACACTATTAATTACAATTGCCTGTACTTGCCTTGTTCTTTAATGGTTTTATTGTCATTTATAATGAGATGGTATGCTTTTAAAGCAAAGACCATGTCTGACAGCTTAATATCACATGCCCATCACTTTCCATTTAAATAAAATGTGTTGTCATGTATGCCATATTGTAGAAGACTGAAATAGATGAAATTTGTGGTATCGCATATGCAGAAGCCCTGGCTATACAAACAGAGGTATTTTATTCAGCAGTTTAAATTTAATTTTCCTATGGATTAAAGTTTGCTTTAGAATTATTTTGTAACAGAACAGATTTAATTTCTTAAATAGAACTAAAGTAGGAGCTGAAGGAAAGATTAAAAAATGTCTGTCACCTTTATATTTGGACTTCCCAAGCATTTCGCTCATTGCTTCATTCTGTCTCATATTTCATAGCACATTTCTGTGAAAAGTAAATGAATCACCCACATATATAAAAATATTTCTTAACACAGATGGATATGGATTTACACATACAGAAATTTACATGCACATACACAACACACATAGGTATATAAAATATGGTCTTAGAATAAGAAAATATATATGTGTACAGCTATACTGAATACTGTATATGTGTGGTATGTTGTAGAACCCTTGGGTAGGTTTTTATGGATTTGATTTATTGGCTGAGTTGATTCATTATTTGTGTATGATTTTTTGCTGCTGGGTGGTCATAATTTACAATTCTGGACCTAGTTAACTCTGTGGGTGCCTAGAGCTTTCTGTATGAACATCTCCAACTATTGTTTAAATAGATAAATGAAGTGGAATTGGTTGAATGAACAATTTACTCATGAGGAGCAAAATACGGTCAGGCAGGCAGGTCATAGATAACAGCTTTCAATAAGTCCTTGGAAGTCACATACTGTCATATATTCTAACATACATAAAATAACCCATATGTGTTACAGGCAACTGAAAATCATCTGTAAACCACTGATCACAATCTTTTTCTCTTATGAGAGTGCAGTGCTATTCTTGTATTATCTCTACTTGCAAAGCCTTGATAGCTTTGCTGGTAGGCACAGAACAAAATCCTGAAGAGGTGTGAAAAGTCAAAAAGTGCCTTGGCTTCATTTCCTTATAAATGAAACACGACACTTTGAGAATTGGACTTAAAGCTTTGGCAGTTAGCAGAGCAATTCTTTCCCCATGAGACACAGTATCTACCAGAGTAGTGTAATAAAACTGTTTGCTATGTCTTGTTTACTAGGAAGAAAGGACTTACCTTTGTATTCAGTATGGTAACAATTCTTCTGGAGGTTTGGGATGTAGTGGTATACTGGCTATTCCTTTTACAAACCCTTGTATCATTTGCTGCTTTAAAGTCCAGCTGGTGTATTCTGGGGCAGGGACAAAAATATGAGAAGAGCCAAAGCACCCAAATTAAAATGCCTTCCTTAACTGTTAAGTATCCACAGACTGTAATTCTGATTTTCAGGATTTCAGATACTATCCCCAAAGGTGATTTGACTCCCTACTGTCTAAATACTGGATATGAACTTAGTAAGACAAAGAAATGTAGCAGTGATTGTTTGTGTTTCTACCAAATTTCACATGAATGTCTTTCATTGTGTGCTTTCCTACTTAAAGCCATTGGTCTACAGTCCGTAGGTATTTCTGGGGTTTGCTGTTGGGTAAAAATGGCAAAACATTGCACATAGACAGCATCTGTTTGTCGTAGCTGCAGTTTTCATTTGCAATGTCTTGTTAATAAACAGAAGGGCTTGATCAGTTTTAGTGAGATGGTGGGTACTTAATTGTTAAAATTTAATGGAGAACCTTGGTAGTTACCCACCACCCACCAGAGGAAGTTTGCTTTTTTCTAGCCATCTGTGACTGCTCCAGTTACAGACATGTAATTCCACATCCACTTGTACATTTTATTGTAGCTGTGTAATTCATCACAATCCCATGTGGCATAACCAACCAAGAGATCAGCAAAGGAAAACCTTTTGCAAATGCATTCAGAATTCTGTCTTGGAAGCACAGCTTCTTTCAGTAGGTATGTCACATCTTAGGAAGCGATGCCTCAACATCCGCAGGGGAATCTGCCTCAATATCCACAAGGGAATGTTTCCTCTGCCTCTCCTTCTTTGTCTAAATCTCAAATAACTTGGAAAAAAACAGCTTTTAATGTTGGGGTTTTTTTTAGTTGTTCATATGTTTCTGCTTTAATGCTTCTTCTCTCCATCTATGCTTTGAAGACAGTCAGTCTTGTGGTGATTCCTACAAGAAATTCCTAGGATAGTTCTTGCTGGAGGTTACAATTTGTGCATGATATGCAGTTGTGTCATATTGTGATGGATTTGAATGGGATTTTCATAAGTGATAAAATAACAGAGAAGCACAAATGCTACTGAATATCTGTGGGACTTAGAAGGTGTATGAAAATCACTGCTTTCAGTTTCCATGGGTTTGAAATCATGAGATGAGTTGGTGAACTCCTGTGATATGTAAATACGTTTCTTTGTTAAATCCGGTGCATTCATTATTGATATACATGAAAAGTGTATATTTCTGCATGTGTATCTGGATATACAAATACCCCAAAATGCAAGTAGAAATCTTTCTAAAACTGGTTTTTAAAATCCTTTGCATAGAGTAATAGGAAAAGAAATTACTTTCTGTGATTTTGGGAGCTGTAAAACAGTAATGATTATAGGAAGACTTCTAGTTATATCTTACATTCACTTCTGCTTGCCAGTTCAGGCAGTCAGCAAACTAAAAATTCACATAGAGTCTTGAAAAATGCTTATTTGCAGGTCACCTTTATTTTTTCCATTCTTCATGCCTCCAATCCCCCCTGAAATTTCAGCATTACTAGCTCCCTGGGTGATAAAGGACACATCTCTTCTGTTCTCGAGCAGTGAATGCCAAAGGCAACAGACTGAAATTTGTATGCAACGCTATGTACGTTACACGTGCACCTTCATTTATCTCAATAACTGACTGTCATCTCTGTGCGTGCACATCCTACAATGATAACAAGAGCCCAGCGCTGCTCAAGATGTCAAATTTTCAGGAATAGATTTCTAGCTGCAGGCAGCTCGAGCTAAATACCTCATATTGAAAACACTCTCCGCCTTGTCACTGGCCACATTAGAGCCTTTCATGTAGCTTCATATGTGGCTTTTGTTTATTGTGTACTTCCACCCATGCCTGGAACTGCAGTAGTTTTCATAAGTGATTGGACTCAAAAGCATATGTTCACTTCAAAATGTACTTATTGTAATTAGTAACATTTTTATATATTTAAATAACGTATTCAGCTGCATACGCAAATTTTGCTGCATTTTGGGGAACTTTGAAACTTGTTCAACAATTTGGTCAATAAAATGGGAGAATAAATGGTTTTAAAGGAAGATCAGATATTTTCATATGCATTTATTATGTATTTTTATATAACATAATAAGATTTTGAATCACAAAGGGGGTAAGTATGTTTTCCAATTTGAAGGTTATTTGAATTCCATTATCTTCCAAAAAACTGAATCCAAAATTAAGAACAGAATGCTATTCATTTTCCAGTAAGAATTTAATTGATTCTGCCCATCTGCTTATCAGCCTTTAAAATTACTTATTTAAAGGTGAAGAATTAAAGAAAAAAGAATTTCCTTCACTTCCTTAAGAAATGAAAACCAAAACAAACACTAAATTCATGAATAATAATGAGCACAACCAGCAGTAGGATAGTACACACGTATTTCTTGTCAAGAAAAAAGTAATTGCAGCACTTGATGTGAAAGTGAGATTTATGTCTAGTGCTAATTTTTACTCTCCACCTGATCGTATCAGTACATAGGAAAGAATTGTAGGTTTTCTGGCCAACAAGCACTGAACAGGCTGTTGAACAGCCAGTATTACATTAAGCAGAATGAAAAAAAAGAGTGATGGGGTCCAAATCTGAGATATAAAACTATATTAATATATATATATATGTGTGTGTATATATATATATGTGTATATAAATGCAAAACAAGAAGCAAACTTTTTGTACAGGAAAAGGAAGTTGGGCTAATAGTATTTTTTTTTTTTTTACTTTTTTCTATGATTTGGAATATCACTGCAAGTTTGTTTTGTTTCTTTAACCAAATATTTTTCAAGTTAATATTATTAAATTGCTAATTCATATTAAGGTATTGTTATTATCCTTGATTTGTCCTAGATCAGAGGAGGAAAGCTTATGATCACATACACAAGAAAGAATGATGCTGGAAAATATGTTTGTGTTGGAACAAATATGGTTGGAGAGCGTGAAAGTGAAGTTGCGGAGCTCACTGTTTTAGGTAAGAATTCCTTCTTCAAGACTTTGTTGGTGCAAATGTCAAACTTCACTTTTTCCTAGTAAGCCTTTTATTAAGGATCATTCTCATCTATTGAAAATGTTGAAAGTTATTTTAGTCATGGTTGTGTTTTAGCAAAATGGAGGCAGTTAGTGGCTCTGCCGTCCACCCAGGACTGTTCTTGCTATCAGAAGATGTTTTTGTACTTAGTTCTCGAACTGGAAATAATTCCAGTGCCCACTGACTGGATAAGTATTATAAAATAATAGCAAAGCAAAAATTAACAGTGTTAAGAAGCAGAGGCTTCATTTTTTGATCTTGCTGAGGAAAATCAGAATTATTCTAAGTTTTTATTTTAAATAACTGTTCTTTCATTTATGGTGTGTACTGAGTGTTGTTAGGCTATGACAGATCTACTTACTCAAGTGATCCTAATGATAGTTCCTCTGAGCATCAAAGCAGGCATTTTCATTTAAGATAACTGAGCTTAGCTGAAAATTAAATTTTTTGGCTGCTGTTGCAGAAAGGAAGCTGCTACTCCAAATGCAATCTCAGAATTCCTTCAGTATGGGAGAACTCCCTCGTGTTCACTTTAGATGCATCTTCCATAGTTTTCATTCAAAATATGTCCCGTTTCACCTTAAAGTAGGGGCAGCTTGAAATAGCTTAATTGTTTCTGCAAAAGAAATAGATGGTTTATCGCCACAGGATGAGAATATCCAAGCCATGGTTCATAGCACACTGGTTTCCATCACAGTGCTGCTGCAGTAGTAGTAGTAGTCCAGGGAGTTTTTTGTTGTTATTCGGGACATGAAGATACGGCCTGAAGTTGTGTCAGGGAANTACATAGGAAAGAATTGTAGGTTTTCTGGCCAACAAGCACTGAACAGGCTGTTGAACAGCCAGTATTACATTAAGCAGAATGAAAAAAAAGAGTGATGGGGTCCAAATCTGAGATATAAAACTATATTAATATATATATATATGTGTGTGTATATATATATATGTGTATATAAATGCAAAACAAGAAGCAAACTTTTTGTACAGGAAAAGGAAGTTGGGCTAATAGTATTTTTTTTTTTTTTACNNTTTTATTAAGGATCATTCTCATCTATTGAAAATGTTGAAAGTTATTTTAGTCATGGTTGTGTTTTAGCAAAATGGAGACAGTTAGTGCCTCTGCCGTCCACCCAGGACTGTTCTTGCTATCAGAAGATGTTTTTGTACTTAGTTCTCGAACTGGAAATAATTCCAGTGCCCACTGACTGGATAAGTATTATAAAATAATAGCAAAGCAAAAATTAACAGTGTTAAGAAGCAGAGGCTTCATTTTTTGATCTTGCTGAGGAAAATCAGAATTATTCTAAGTTTTTATTTTAAATAACTGTTCTTTCATTTATGGTGTGTACTGAGTGTTGTTAGGCTATGACAGATCTACTTACTCAAGTGATCCTAATGATAGTTCCTCTGAGCATCAAAGCAGGCATTTTCATTTAAGATAACTGAGCTTAGCTGAAAATTAAATTTTTTGGCTGCTGTTGCAGAAAGGAAGCTGCTACTCCAAATGCAATCTCAGAATTCCTTCAGTATGGGAGAACTCCCTCGTGTTCACTTTAGATGCATCTTCCATAGTTTTCATTCAAAATATGTCCCGTTTCACCTTAAAGTAGGGGCAGCTTGAAATAGCTTAATTGTTTCTGCAAAAGAAATAGATGGTTTATCGCCACAGGATGAGAATATCCAAGCCATGGTTCATAGCACACTGGTTTCCATCACAGTGCTGCTGCAGTAGTAGTAGTAGTCCAGGGAGTTTTTTGTTGTTATTCGGGACATGAAGATACGGCCTGAAGTTGTGTCAGGGAAGGTTTAGGTTGGATATCAGGAAACAGGTTCTTCACCCAGAAGGTGGTTGGGCACTGAACAGGCTCCCCAGGCCAGTGGTCACAGCACCAGAGCTCAGGAAGTGTTTGGATGATAGTCTTGGGCACACGGTGTGACTCTTGGGGATGGTCCCGTGCAGGGCTAAGAGATGGACTTGATAATCCTTGTAGGTCCCTTCCAACTCGGCATATTCTGTGATTTTGTGAATTGTTGTTGTTTGCTTGTTGTTTTGGTTTTGTTTGCTTGGTTTTGTTTGTTTTAATTTATGTTTAAGAGCTGTCTTGTCAGTTTTTGGCACTTTTATCTGTTTTCACTACTTTGTAGAGTTAGGACTCAGGCAACTTGAAGACCTGTTCAGAGTTCTATGTGAAACAGGGATTTTCATAATAAAAGTGAGTTTGTGTGCTATCTTAGAGGTTCAAACTGAATATCCAGCAAGATAGTAGTGCATAACACTTTAGAAGCTAAGGAAGCCTCTCTGTGATCCACTGCACTTCTTTGGGTTTGGTTTTTTTTTTATAGACTTTTAAGTACTTTTGGAGGGAGTTGTCAAATAGACTTTTAGATCTTTCAAGCACAATCTAAAATTGAAAGTAAGCTGTAATTTCATGAGTGGAGTCCTGGCACCAGGCTGTACCAGTTAATAGCTCATCACTCCTCTACTACCAACCAAGGAATCATGGCATGGACTATTTGGTAACCTAGGCTGAAAAAAACAGTACTCTTGCTAAACACTCATAAGAGGGGTGCATTGTAGACAGAGATCTGTACCCTTCAAACATATTCCTGATTTTCAGCCTGAGGAAACTAGTGAGGTTTTGTTTTCAAACAGGACAGTAAAGCTTTAAGCTTTGAATATCTTACCAGTCTGTGTCTAGAAACCTTTAATACACCTTATTCTTTCAACTCACGCTTGGATATGCGTGAAAAAGCATGAGAAATATGCTGACTTCATATATTAAAATCTTTCTACATAAATCTTCTATTTATGGGTTTTGGTTATTTAGAAGTTGAACTTTTGCTTTTAGGTCTCTGGTTTAGATCAGAGGGAGGATTGCATGCCAGAAACTGTAATACTAGATAGTTTCAAAGTGGTCTTGCTAAGCTTTCCCTGTATGTACCAAATAGTCGTGTGACAAAGATAGATACTTAAATCAGTGCTGATTTCCCTTATCCGTTTCTGCATTTCAATAAGAGTGTTATGAATGGGCAGACAAAAACTCATGGAAGTCCATTAGTCTTCCTTTAGGAAACTGATCTAGAGAACAATGTGCCTCTTGTGGGTTTTGCAGTCGGGCAGCAGTCCTGGACTTACCAGATCAGTCCTTTTTCTCTTGCATAATTAACTTGAATATTCTTTTCCACACTATTCTTACTCCAAGGTTTAATCCGGAATGTTCTTTTCTTGCATTCAGGTTTTGTTTTTTCTGCACCTACAAGAAAGGGGCCAGGGCAGGGGGGATTGTCTGTATTTGTATCTTTCTAATTCACAGCTACGTTCATGTCTGTAGATCTCTGCTTTATTTCTCACGTCTTGTATATGAACCCAGGCTAGAATTGACAGTTTAAAGTTCAACTTGCTATTTCATTTAACGTTATTTCCTAACAGTGCCAGAAACATTAAGTTTTCTACAGCACAAGTGTCCACCTGGTCTAGACATCCTTGAGAATAAAAGAAGCTTTTTTAATAGTGTTTTGTTCAATTCACATTTCCACTTCAGTCCTTTTTGAACCACTCACTAAGTTTTTTATAATATTAAATCTCCATATATTTATCTGCAAAGTCAGAATAATATTTAGAACTGTTGTTTTCAAACACAAATGTGAGCCATGTTGGGGTTGTCGCTTTATCCTTCTGTCTGGTGCTTTTGTACTCCTGTGAGAAATTTGTGGCATATTTTTGGGTATTCACGCTTCCTGACGGTGCCAGTGGCTTCAGACCCTTCCAGTTCCAGGGAGATTATATTTATATCTGTAATACATACAAGTCAAAGCATGCAACTGCCTTCTCAGCTCCCTCAGAGCTTTCACAGGTTTATAGGCAAAATGGTCATCTGCCTTAGGCAAAGGAATCTGCCAAGTGCTCTCCTGTTAAACCTTCCCAGTTCTTTTATGGACATACTGTTGTCATCTGGTGCTGCGTTTCTAGATGGGTAATAATACCTGGAGTATCCCAGAAATTGTTAAAAACCTTTTTCTTCCTTGTGAGTGTGCAAACCTCACTACACTGCAGCCTGGTGTGGAACTATGAAACTGTGAATAGCCCAGCACCATAAAACTTTGAACCCTGTTACAGGTAGAAAAGTTTATTGATACCTTTTCTGAAATTTGCAGCTAATACCTGGGATGCTGGATTAGCATAACCTGTACTGAGGTCCCATTTTGTTTCATAAAGTCTGAGGATAAATATGCAGCAATTAATCCAGCTCTAGTGAGCCAGGTCTTGGATCACCCATGTTCTACAATGTAAGTCAGGTATAACAGCAAGTTTTGTAAACAAAGGAAACGGGGAGAACATTCTGGGGTTTTTTGGCTTGCTTTGCTTTATGTGTGGTAGTGAAATGCTGGCTTTCTAAATTCTTGCATCGAACACTTGCTGCTGCTGACACCTGCAAACAGCCTCCTAGAAATACAGTGCTGGACCTCACTCAGCCTTCAAATTTAGAGGTTCCATTGAGTCAAAACCTCCAGTGAGGCAACATTTTGTTTGTGCCTTCTGTCTCTTTGAAGCAGTGCAGCAGATGAGCAGTCATTTGCCTGAGTCCTTGCAGTGGGCCTGCTGTCTCTCTGAGGATGGATGTGTATTTAGGTTCTGTGTTTAGATTGTGTTTTCCTTTAGCCATATTAGCTGTGGTGAGGATATGCCAGAATTAAGGAAGTCCCTGCTTGGATCTTGAGCCACTGCTGAGAGTGTCTGCCTCGTGCTGTGGTTCACAGCCACAGTTTGGTGAAAACTGCAATTCAGACATGGAACTGCTGGATTAATCCTTTTTTTCTTTTCTTTCTCTTTAGAGAGACCATCTTTTGTGAAGAGACCGAGTAATTTGGCAGTAACTGTGGATGACAGTGCAGAGTTTAAGTGTGAGGCACGAGGTGACCCAGTGCCTACAGTACGATGGAGAAAAGATGATGGGGAATTACCAAAAGCAAGGTACAGTACATGGAGTTACCTTTTTTAATGACACCTAGCTTTGATATATGATGTGGCCATTCAATATTTGACAGCTAATATTTCTTTTTCTTAAACAGAGAAGACCTGTCTTGATTTAAATAGACATTTCTTGTTATCACTGTACTCTACTTAAAGTTATAATTTAGGTTGTAACTTAAGAACAGCCTCTTCTCAAGTTTTTGTTGTAACAACACATGACAAATACAACAAAAAAAAATAAACCTCTTAAGTCAGTAATATCAGATACAGAATAATTCTTCACCTGAACAGTCTTTTGTGATTACTAAGCACTTTGAAGATTGTGTAACAAATAGTAAAATAGATTGCAACATCAAGAAGTATGTATTGGAATTGCAATTGATATAAAATGCAGTCTGGTAGTGTAGACAACTGCCTTGGTTATATGTGTTTTTGTTACCAAGTTTCTAATTAACTTATTTTTCTATCATTGCTTTAATTCAGGACAAAAAGTAAAATACCTTATTAAAAATGAATGCATTCTGTGACAGAAAGAGAGAGAGATAGACTAATTACTTATTTACTGACTTTGAAATACTAATTATCAGTTTGAAAATCTATTAGGGGAGCAGACTGAAAGAAGAAACCCTTTAACTGTTGCCTTCAGTCATCCAAATCCAACTTCCTGTTAACCTAATCTACAGCTTTAATAAAAACTATATAATTTTTAAGAGAAAAATCTACTTACCATAAAGAGAAACACATTGATTGTATTATAGAAATTAAGAGGCAAAGGTGATGAAAGGAGAAAAAGTGGCAAAAGGTGACACTGTTCTTTTTTAAAAAAATTGTGATTTATCTTGACTTTCAAGCAATTCTGATCTTCTGGAGACAATTCTCTTTTCAACCTTATTAAAAAAGTCTTTCATTCAGATGGAAAAATTGTAGGGAGAATAATAACTATTACTATATTTACTTGTTAAAAGAATTATAGCAATAAAAATGTTCTGTTGTTAGGGCTTTGCAATTGTATTACACTGGTGAAATTATACTGCTGTCAGTTAAGTCACATTGCAAATAATATCAGAATAAGTTTTTTTTATATTTAGATATATTTTGTTTTTAAAATTTTATTTTGCATTATCAATTTATAAGTATTTATACTTTTTTGCCTTATGGGAAATACAGCAGTTAGAACATTTGAGGGCAAACCCACTGTAGCCTTTACAGAAATTGTATGGAGTTCCATCATTCCTATTCATTGTTTATTATTATGT